>ML793229.1:245442-307468 GCA_009831015.1 Picea engelmannii
TATATATATATATATATATATATATATATATATATATATATATATATATATATATATATATATATATATATATATATATATATATATATATATATAAGACTATGTATATATATAAGACTGTGTATATGTGCCTATTGGCCATGATAGAATTATTTCTTTGATTGTTTTTCATTTACTGTACAAATCAAATACTTTAGAAAGAAACAAGTATAAATAGACTGTATTGAAATTTATATTATTATGTTGAGTATTGGTGGAAAAGAATAAAAGTCCCAAATACACTCTTTTTATCTATTAACACAAAAAGATATTGATGCAGTAGAACTCACAATGTTTGAAAAAATACATTTATTATAGTCAATAGGTCGATGATGAAATAGTACAGATGGGGTTCCCATAGACCCAAGAACTCCATAACTAGTTTAAACAGAGTTTTAAAGAGTGTAAATAAAAATGTTTGTAACTAAAGTGAATGTGTGCATGGACCAGTGAAAGGAAAAACATGGAACCAGAATAACTTTTGGTAGCAGAACACTTCTTTCATAAAGTACATTGTTATTTCCAACCTACAAGAGAGAAATGTGAAGGTTTTCATATCTTTACTAGTGTCTAAGTCTTTAAAGAATGAGATAATTAAAATAATTCAAAGGCATAACTTGTCTTGGATCCCTATGAATATTAGATCATATTCATTTTCCCTTGCGAAGTAGTGGATCCACGATTCAGGAGGAGGAGTAGGTGTGTATCCATCTAATGGGTTCCCGTGCAAAGAAAAAGGGACCCATCATAAAATTATATCCATGCCAAATTATTCACTTGCAAAATAAAAGGAAGTAAACAAACTGTGACATCCCCAAAAAATAAACTATCCTTGAATTCGAAAATTGTTGAAAAAATTATTTCGTTTTAGGTAAATTTGAATTTGGAAAATTTTTTCCATTTATGGCAATTTCAAATTTTGAAATTGGTAAATTGTAATTAATTATTATGACTATTGGGTAGAGATCTTATTTGACCCAACTAACTATTTGACTATGACACTTGTATGAAAACATAATATTTTATATTTATTTCAGGAGGACAAATGGAATAGCCATGTTAAAATCACTTGACCATGACTCCATGAGTGGGGAACATGTTGGAACTACTTTAGGACTGATTGTTACAAGTGGAAAATCAGGGATTTGGCCATTGGTAGCCCGTGAAAATCAGGGATTTAGAAAGTTGCGAAAATTCCCAAGAGAGGGAAAAGAAGTAGGCAAAAAGGATTGTTTTGATAAAGAGCATATGTGAGGAGGCAGGACACTACCTAGTATGCCAGGAAAGAGACTATTGGTTTTCTTGTTGTCATGAACACTATTGATTGAGAGTGAGGCAAGATGAGACAGCTGAAATGGAAAGACATTGTTGAGGAGGAGGTTCCAAGTTCGCCCTCATGGGTTCATGGTCAAGCTAGGGGGTGAATCAGGCAAGTAGTTTGGTTGCCCTATTCTACGGTTGGGAGGAACGTGGTTGTTCGTTTTGTCTTCCAGCTAGTTGTTTCAGATATGAAATCTTCCCTTCTCTAATTGAGTGATTACATCTAATTGTTGTAATGCATCTATTTGAATGACCATATATCTGTTGTAATGTTTTGAGTTGTATCTAAACTAAATTATTTCTATCTCTGTGGATGGAATTAGTTACAGATGTGGGGTAATCATTAAAGTCTATATGGATACAATAACCTGAGAGAAAAAATTTTGATTATAGGAATATGTGGTCCAGATTGCTACATAATAGTTTATAAATCATTTTCTGAAATCATTCCTGAGCAGCCCTTTATGATCGAATTAAAATATGTACGAAAGTTAGAAATGATTTTATTTCCTCCTAGAATAATAAAATAGATTTGTGTGATTAAATTATGGAAGTAACTTCTATTCTATGATGGGATTTCTATTATAATAGAGGTATTTCCTGTACATCGAAATTTCTGGTGTAAAACATCTAGGCATGAACAGATTGAAACTAGTCTATATATATGAAGTAAGCATTTTCAGCAAGTGCAAATTTAGGATCATAATTGCAAACTAGATGCTATCTACCACTTTGTGTATATTTAAGCCACTTCCAGTCAATAAAATTCCACGATAGGTATGTAATAAGTATATATCTAATTATTATTGGTAGGAATGATAATGAAATACATAATCTAATGTCTACATAAACAAATACATATATATAACTATATGTATGTATGTATTCATAAGAAATTTCTTTGATACTTCGAATATAATAAATCTCTGATAGACACACAACCATAACTATAATTCAATTGCATAAGAGTTGGAATACTCTAGTTAAAGCAACAACCGATATACTTAATTCAATTTAAATCGAATACAGTAGGCCAAAAGATACCAGTAAATCCATTGTTAAACTATGGAAAACTCTTTCCTTTCTATGACGAGATAGACCAATGGTATAAAATAGATTCAAGTTGCATAACTAATGAGTACATCGTTCGAATTTAAAATACAGAATTACTTTGACATAGATTAACTTTTCGAGCGAATTTGAATAAGCTATCTTTCAATAATTAAAGACTAGAAGTATATTACATAGTTGACCGAACTATTTAATTATTTACAGACTCAATACTTATACAGGAACTGGCATTATACCATTAATGGAAGAATGACCCCAAGGGATTACTCCAACAAGCGTTACAGTAGACACAAAACTAGTTAAACAAAGCTAATTGAATCATGATATCCTTAGACGATGGTAGAACCTGTAGAGTTAGCCGAGGTGTGAGAGGTTTGAAACCCGAATACCTTTTGCGCAGGAGGAAGTGATGGGTATCTGAGACTTGTGCGGACGGATACCCTGTAAGTAATCAAATCCGGTAGACATTAGTCTTTATTCAAGAAATAAGTATCCAAGAAAATTATATTGCAATAAGACTATAAAAGTTAAACCGAGGTTTCCCTTTCAGGAAGATACTTATCTTGTTGATGCATGGGTTCAGATCCTTTCCCCATTGCCTTCTATCTGTTTAGATGTTTGGGCTGAGGGAGGAGGACGCAATACCATCTCTTATGGGTCCTCGCATCGACAAGGACGATCATTAGTGACAATAACAAGTTTTATAACGAAACCCTTAACTTGAAAATAGTGCAAACTTTGCCATAAGAGGAAACCAAAGCAATATTATAGAATTTTCACACAGCATATGGACATGATTAAAGAGTCAAATCTAAATCAGTTCTGAATTGAAACTGTAATGAATAAATGTAAAAAATCAATAGTAAGAGCAAATTCATCACGCTATGGTGTTCAAAGGACGAAAATAAATCATCGCCCGCCAAGATGACATGGCTTCATGACACACATGGAAATTTTATGCTACAGGAATCCCAGTAAAATTATTCAAGGTATTACGGAAACAAGAGATGTCAATGGTAATAGAAGGACCAGTCGAGGGTTTGGTAAATCTATAGGATGGTGACTCCATCCATTTCAGGGGAGATAAATAAAATAAATATAACATATTACTTACCAAATAAAAAGAGTCAACATCTTTGAATTATACACAGAACCAACCTATCTCCGCAATATTATTGAGGAAGAACGATAATAAGAATAACAAAAACAAGTTGATATATATACTATGACTTAGGAACCAAGGCTCGTCACTTATTGGAGGAGAGGCGTATGCTTCAAACAAACCTAACTCTGAAAGACTCCAGTGGATACTACAAAGGGACCCCAAATTCCTAACCAAGAATGGATATTGATAAGCCCACGGAGGAAATCGTTTTCCCAGGACAACGGGGCAAATTTTTAAAAGTTTTGCAGAAAAAAAAAATTCGTAAGGAAGAACACAACAGAGAAAAGGGAAACACTACAGAAACTGACGGAACAATAGAACACCTAACATTATTTCCAAATATTTACATATCCTTGTTGTTTATCTATCTCGGTATTGTGTTTAAAGAACTTACCAGGGCCTAGGGTCGCGCCGGTAGTTACACCCTAGAGAAACTGCCTTCACTCACAACAGTCTTTGCCTCTGAAATTGGGGTATGCCGAACCTCTTCATGAAAAATTAGGAATGAAAAAGTGATAAACATATTCTAACCCTAAGTGGCACCTTGTCGCCTCGTAGTAAATGTAGGATAGACTACCATGTGACAATGGCAAAGTTAATATGACAGCTTGGATATGGAGCCAGTAAATACAAAGGAATTCGTAGGATGGACTTAAATGAAGTTACAGAACTTTAAATTTTATGACAGTAATCCATCTCGTCCACTTAAAGAAGTTTTTGATGGGACACCGTCACGACTTGAGTTAAACCATTTTTCACCCTCTGTGTAAATCTGAGACAGCAGTTAGATCCTAGCTGTCAACATACCATTGGCCTTTAGATCTCTCACTTTCATTCAATCAAACACTGATTCTAAAGAACTACAAAATAACTAGGACTCAGTAGTTATGTTAGTTGTCTGGTGTAAGAGAAAACTCGACCCCCATGTCTATTATGATTAAGAAATAATTAAGGATTCCTGCCATAACACCACAGGTGGATATGTGCGCGAACTTGAAGTCTTGTGTTATTTTAAAAATAATTTGCATCATGTACTGTGAAACTAGTCTTATATGTGTAGCCTATAGGTATATGTAAGGGGGTTTACCAATAATCTAGGGAACCTTTCCTCATAACCTTCTACGCATGTCATGAATAGGAAATCTGGTGGTATGTAGAGAACTAAGAGTTTGTATCAAGGAATTTATAATAGAACTTTAAAGTAAAGTTGTATTACAAAATTTCCTAACCAATCGACAACAGAGTTGCATGACTAGAACCCCTTTTCCACCAAGAAATTGTTTAAACAATTTTTTTTTTATTTTTTTTTCGTAAATATAAGGATCATTACATATGGTATTAGAGAAAAGTTTAAAACACTAGGCCTTGAACAGGGCCACTTTAAATTCTTGGCATATATTTTTACTTATGCCAAACTAATAAACCTTCATTGTTACAAACATAAAACCTTTTATGTTTTGTGTTAATCATGGCAGCACAAGATGACGGGGAAATCAGAATCGATGGAATCCTGAACAAAGACTTCCCCAAAATCAGAGAAAGAATAGTGACGGAATCTCACCTACTGAAGTACTGGAAACAATGAGGAATCTCATCGTCGAACTAGAGGTTTTCAAAGCCGAAAATGAAAAACTAAAGAAAGATCAACAGGGACAACAGGAAATAAATGAAGTCTTGTTGTGCATTATAGTGATGAATAAAATCCCAAAGGACGATAATAACGATGAAGAAGTTTTCAATAGGGCTTCCAATAACTCTAGACCTGAAACAGAAAAAGGAGACAGTTCATCTGAAGGTACACCTTCAGCTGAGGAGAAAAAAAAAATAGACAGAAAGAGAAAACAAGTAGACCACCTTGAAGGAGAATTCAAGAAAATTAAACTAGATACCTTTGATGGATAATCCAGGGTAGGAGAAGAAGCTAAGGCATGGTTATTGTACATAAAAAAATACTTTCAGATATATAACTACTCCAGCAATATGAAGGTCAGAATGGCCATATACAATCTGAAAAGGAAGGCCAATATTTGGTGGCAGGACCTGAAATTGGCCAAGGGCCTAAAGGAGAAATAGATGGAATTTTCCGACTTTAAGAAATATTTCAAGAAACAATACCTATCTGAAAGATATTGTGAAAGGAAAACAAAATAATTTTACAAGTTAAGACTTGGACAGATGACAATGGAGGACCTTATAAATAAATTCCTAGAATTACTAAGGTTTGTACCTTACATCTGGGAGGATAAGGTGAAAAACCAATGATTCTTAAGTTGTTTACCACATTCCTATAGGGACATAGTTGAGTTTGACAACCCCAAGTCCTTGAGTGAAGTATTCAGGAAAGCACGAATGTGCTACGACCAATACAAACAGCAGGCAGAGTTTCCCAAAGCCTGGAAGGATAAGAAACAAGATCGAATGAACCAATAGAAGAAGGGATACCAGCCAACTCCTTATCAGAATGCAGAAAAAAGATTTCTGAGAAAATATTTTCACTCCAACCATCTGAATACGCAAGGTAGCGGTAAACCGGTAAATCTGGGAATGAAGAAGTTTGGGGACAGCCCCCGCAAACCGTTAAAGTGATGGGAATGTGGAGAACCTCACCTAAGGAGGAACTATCCACGTTTAATTTCAGAAAACATAATTGTTGTTCATAACTTGAAGGAAGCCTCGATGGTGGGTGATGTGGGCATAATCCTGCATCAGATAAATGCAGCCATAGATGGTCGACAAGCTGACCACCAGTCCTTTGTGGTAGAAATCGAAGGTAAAATCAATAACACTTGAATTTCTGTTTTAATTGACCCTGGAGCTACATTAAGTTATATTACTCCTGGTATAGTAGAGTCAAATAAACTTAAGAAACTGAAGCACGCAAAATCATGGCTGGTACAACTAGCTACCAAAACTAAAAGGAAATTAATTAACTTTATTTCTGATTTTGAGTTCAACTTAGATGGTCAAAACATAAGGACAAATCTGAACATCCTACCACTAGGATCTTATGATATGATTATCAGAATGGATTGGTTGGAAAAGAAAAAGGTAGTACTCGGTTGTTATACAAAGACACGTAACTATAAAGATGATTATGACACTACTAGAACAACCTAGGGTATACCAAAACATGTATCGGTTAGACAAGTTTCCGCGATGCAATTCAACAAATGTATGAGAAAGGGATGTCAAGTTTATGTCATCCAAGTAACAAACCTGTTAGAAAAGAAAGACAAACCTAACTTGGAAGACTTCGTTGTTTTGCGCGATTTCAGAGACGTATTCATTGATGAAATACCTGAATTACCTCCTAGAAGAGAAATAGACTTCTCCATAGACCTGCTACCTGGTTCATCCCCTATCTCGAAAGCACCTTACTGAATGAGTATATCAAAATTGACAGAATTGAAAATACAACTGCAGGAGTTATTGGACAAAGAGTATATCAGACCGAGCATTTCACCTTGGGGAGAAACCGTCCTCTTTCTGAAGAAGAAAGATGGTACTCTAAGACAATGTATCGATTATGTATAATTGAACAAAGTGACTATTAAAAACAAGTACCCCTTACCTAGGATAAATGATATGTTCGATCAAGTAGGTAGGGAAAATATCTTTTCGAAGTTGGATTTACGATCTAGATATCATCAAGTTAGGATAAAAGGCGAGGACATAAGAAAGACAAATTTTCGAACAAGATATGGACATTATGAATTTGTGGTCATACCTTTCGGACTCACTAACGTGCCATCCACATTCATGTGCTTAATGAATAGTATTTTTAGTCAATACTTGAACAAATTCTTGCTAGTTTTTATTGATGATATTCTGGTATATTCAAAAACAAAAGAAGAACACGAAGAACACTTAAGAATCGTCCTGCAAACTTTGAGGAAGAACCAACTATATGCTAAATTCGATAAGTGTGATTTTTATCAAAAGAAGATACAATACCTAGGACATGTAATTTCTGCAGAGGGCATTGCAGTAGACCCTAAGAAAGTAAGAGCCATTATGGAATGGTCATTACTGAAGGATGTTGTGGACATCCAGTCATTCATGGGAATCACCAGCTATTATCATAGATTTATAGAGGGGTTTTCCAAAATAGCCTACCCCATCACATTGTTACAAAAGAAAGGGACCAAGTTTAATTGGTCACAAAAGTGCCAAGATAGTTTTAATAAGTTGAATGAATTATTAATGACTGCACCCATTTTAAAGGTAGAAGACTGAGATAAAGACTTTATAGTATGTGTCAACGCGAGTAAAGAAGGACTAGGTGGTGTCCTAACTCAAGAAGGACATGTTATTTGTTATGAGTCTCGGAAGTTAAAGGAACATGAGAGAAACTATGCCATTCGTGATTTAAAATTGGCAGCAGTAATACACGCCTTAAAAATGTGGCGACACTACATAATGGGTAAAAATTTTCTGCTATTGACAGATAACAACGAGGTGAAATACCTGTTTAACCAACCAGATCTTAATGCAAGTCAAGTAAGGTGGCTAGCGTTTTTGAGCGAATTCAACTTTGAGGTAAGACATATCAAAGGTAAGGAAAATAAGGTAGTAGATGCTTTGAGAAGAAGATTCCACGGGATATTTGAGATAAACGTCAGCAGGGAAGAAAGCGATCTGGAACAGAGAATAAGGACGACGGTTATTAATGACGAAAATTACACTAAGTTAGTGGCAGAATTACAAGACACTACAACAAAACTAGACAAAACAGACCTAAGTATCGATAAAAATGGGTTACTACGATTTAAAAACAGACTTTACATACTCAATTCAACAAAGTTAAAGATAATAGTTCTCGATGAAGTGCATAAGAAATCGTATTCTAGTCATCCACGATACTAGAAAATGATAACAACACTCAGGAAATTTTTCTATTGGCCTAAGATGAAGGGAGAAACAACAAAATACTTGGCTAGGTGCCAATATTGTCAGCAGGTAAAGGCCAAACACCATCATCCAGCCTGACTATTATAACCATTACTAGTACCAGAATTGAAATGGGAGACCATATCGCTGGACTTTATTACAGGTTTGCCCAAAACTCAGAAACATAATGACTCTATCATGGTTGTAATTGATAAACTCAGTAAGTCCGCACACTTTATTCCAGTAAAGTCTACTTTTAAAGCTATAAACATTGTTGAAATATTTATGAAAGAAATTTTTAGACTACATGGTATTCCTAAAATGGTGATTTCAGCTAGAGACGTAAAATTCACGTCCTCTTTTTGGAAGGAATTGTTTGCAGGGATAAATACCAATTTGAATTTCAGTACGAGCTATCATCCACAAATGGATGGACAAACCAAATTGTAGAATATATGCTCTGCATGTACGTAAGAACAAAACCAAGCAAATGGGAAGACTATCTACACCTGGTAGAATTTTCATATAACAATGGGTACCAAACTTTGTATAAGCTAAGCCCCTTCGAAGTACTATATGAAAAAAAGTGTACGACTCCAATTAGTTGGGACAACCCGGCTGACAGACTTATGGTTGGACTAGATATTCTCCAAGAAATGGAAAGTATGGTAAGAAAGGTACAATGAAACTTAAAAGAGGCACAGGACAAGCAGAAGAGTTATGCAGACTAGAAAATAAGACACTTGGAGTTTCAAGTGGGGAATCATGTTTACTTAAAAGTCAAAGCCCAGAAAAGTTCACTAAAACTCGAGAACTATGCCAAGTTGGCACCTAGGTTTTGTGGGCCCTTCGAGATACTAGCTCGATTTGGATCCGTAGCATACCAACTTGCACTTCCGGCTAATCTAAAAATTCATAATGTATTTCATGTTTCTTTATTGAAAAAATATGTTCATGACCCTACTCATATGATTGATTGGAACTTGGTGCAGGTGGAACCAGAAGGCAAGTTCCAAGTGGAACACCTGCGGATTCTAGACCGAAGAGAAATAACACTTCGAAACAGAGTCGTCGTTCAGGTAAAGGTGCAATGGAAGCACTTTAGTCTTGAGGAGGCCACTTGGGAGTTGGAGGGAGAATTGTGGAAATATCATCCAATCATGTTCCAAGAAAGGAATGAACACTTAGGATAGTGTTTTACAGAAGGGGGAAAGGATGTGACATCCCCAAAAAATAAACTGTCCATGAATTCGAAAATTGTTGAAAAATTTATTCCGTTTTAGGTAAATTCGAATTTAGAAAATGTTTTCCATTTATGGCAATTTCAAATTTTGAATTTGGTAAATTGTAATTAATTATTATGACTTTTGGGAAGATATCTGATATGACCCAACTAACTATTTGACTATGACACTTGTATGAAAACAAAATATTTTATATTTATTGCAGGAGTACAAATGGAACAACCATGTTAAAATCAGCTGACCATGAATCCATGAGTGGGGAACATGTTGGAACTACCTCAGGACTGATTGTTACAAGTGGCAAATTAGGGATTTGGCCATTGGCAGTCCTTGAAAATCAGGGATTTAGAAAGTTGCAAAAATTCCCAAGAGAGGGAAAAGACCTAGGCAAAAAGGATTGTTTTGATAAATAGCATATGTGAGGAGGCAGGACACTGCCTAGTATGTGGGGAAAGAGACTACTGGTTTTCTTGTTGTTATGAACACTACTGATTGAGTGTGAGGCAAGATGAGACTGTTGAAATGGAAATGCATTGCTAAGGAGGAGGTTCCATGTTTTCCCTCATGGGTTCATGGTCAGGCTAGGGGGTGAATTGAGCAAGTAGTTTGGTTTCCCTATTCTACGATTGGGAGGAACGTGGTTGTTCCTTTTGTCTTCCAGTGAGCTATTTCAGATATGCAATCTTCCCTTCTCTGATTGAGTGATTACATATAATTGTTGTAATGCATCTGTTTGAATGACCATATATCTGTTGTAATGTTTTGAGTTGTATCTAAATTGAATCATTTCTATCTCTATGGAGGGAATTAGTTACAGATGTAGTGTAATCATTAAAGTCTATATGGATACAATAACCAGAGAGAAAATTGTTCGATTATATGAATATGTGTAGTCCATATACCTACATAATAGTTTATAAATCATTTTCTGAAATCATTCCTGGACAACCCTTTATGATTGAATTAGAATCTGTATGAAAGTTAGAAATTATTTGATTTCCTCCTAGAATAATCAAATCGATTTGTGTGATTAAATTATGGAAGTAACTTCTATTTTTTGATGGGATTTCCATTATAATAGAGGTATTTCCTATACATTGAAATTTATGGTGTAAAACATCTAGGCATGAACAGATTGAAATTAGTCTATATATATGAAGTAAGTATTTTCGGTAAGTGCAAATTCAGGCTCATAATTGCAAACTGGATTCTATCTACCACTTCGTGTAGATTTAAGCCACTCTGAGTCAATACAATTCCATGATAGGTCTGTAATAAGTATATATCTAATTACTATTGGTAGGCATGATAATGAAATACAAAATCTAATGTCTACATAAACAAATACGTATATATAACTATATGTATGTATGTATTCATAAGAAATTTCTCCGATACTCCAAATATGATAAATCTCTGACAGACACACAACCATAACTATAATTCAATTGCATAAGAGTTGGAATACTCTAGTTAAAGCAAGAGTCGATATACTTCATTCAATTTAAATCGAATACAGTAGGCCAAAAGATACCAGTAAATCCATTGTTAAACTATGGAAAACTCTTTCCTTTCTATGACGATATAGACCAATGGTATAGAATAGAGTCGAGTTGCATAAATAATGAGTACAACGTTCAAATTTAAAAGACAAAAATACTTTGACACAGATTAAATTTTCGAGCGAATTCGAATAGGTTGTGTTTCAATAATTAAAGAATAGAAGGGTAAAATCATGAATTTGGGTAACACTTTCGTGACAATCGGGTCTCCAAAATTTCTAGCAGCAATTTTTCGGCCGAAAATTTTCACGTCAAATTTAACGATGCCCTCGAAATTCGTGTACAACGTTCTTTGGATGAATTATTTTCCCATGGTAAACATATTTCGGCCGAAATACTTTTCGGCCGAAACATTTATTTTTAATGGATTCCGTTAAAAACTAGGTTTCGGCCGAAAGAATATTTCGGCCGAAAACTTGAAAATGGGATTGTTTGCAGGAAAATGCAAATTCTCTCCATCTTACTTCATCTTTGGAGGTAGCAGACTCCTACAAATACTCAGAATTTAGTTTGAGAAATGATACGAACATTTTTAAAATTGAATCTACTTTCATTCGGTATAATTTGTTTTCATTTTCATTGTTTTTATCTAATTTTATTTAATTTTATAAAAAAATCTCTAAATAATATTTTTAGGTGAGATTATGATTCGGTGAAATGAAAAATACATATCTCTAAAAATACACAACCGAAAATTATGGAAAAATTATATTCATAATTGCTAAACTGTTCTCTTCAAAAGGGTATTTTTAGATTTTACTTTTAAGTAAAAATTAAGATAGATACAAGGTGTAGAAAAACACATGTTTAAAATCTGCAATGTTTTCATCTTGGTCAACTTAAAAAAATTCTAGAAATTATAATATTCATCCGTTAGATTCAAAATTATAGTCATAATAAAATAGAGTCTCTGTAGATTGTTGCAGTATATTTCATTTCTTAAAAACATAAGTTTAATAATAGATACATTGTTGTGGAAAACAATAACTTATTATCATTCCTTTCATGTTTAAGGAACATACTGTTAAACAATTGTCAAATTGACATATCAAATCTTGATAAAAAAAAATTGAAAAATAGTCATTAGAAACATAACAAAATTATTCACAATTTTTGTTTTTACTGTAAAGTGAAATTCTAAATAAAAAAATTACTTTGTATGCCGGAAGTTGAAGAACTTGTGAAAATACAGTTTTTTTTGTCATAAAACAAGAAAAAGTGTAACCCACCTTCATGATTTCACCCAGAAGTATATTACATATTTGACCAGACTCTTTAATTATTTACAGACTCAATACGTATATAGGAACTGGAATTATTCCATTAATGGAAGAATGACCCCAAGGGATTACTCCAACAAGTGTTACAGTAGACAAAAAACTAGTTACAACAAAGCTAGTTGAATCATGATATCCTTAGACGATGGTAGAACCTGTAGAGTTAGACGAGGTGTGAGAGGTTTGAAACCCGAATACCTTTTGCGCAGGAGGCAGTGATGGGTATCTGAGACTTGTGCGGACGGATATCCTGTAAGTAATCAAATCTGGTAGACATTAGTCTTTATTCGAGAAATAAGTATCCAAGAAAAGTAGATTGCAATAAGACTATAAAAGTTAAATTGAGGTTTCCCTTTCAGGAAGATACTTATCTTGTTGATGCATGGGTTTGAATCCTTTCCCCATCGCCTACTATCTATTTAGATGTTTGGGACAAGGGAGGAGGATGCAGTACCATCTCTGATGGGTCCTTGCATTCACAAGGCCCATCATCAGTGACAATAACAAGTTTTATAACGAAACCCTTAACTTGAAAACAATGCAAACTTTTCCATAAGAGGAAACCAAAGTAATATTATAGACTTTTCACACAACATATGAACAATATGAAAGAGTTAAGTCTAAATTAGTTATGAACCAAAACTGTAACAAATAAATTTACAAAATCAACAGCAAGAGAAGAGTCATCGTGCTATGGTGTTCAAAGGATATAAATAAATCGTCGCCCATTAAGATGACAAGGCTTCATGACACACACGGAAATTTTATGCTACAGGACTCCCAGTAAAATTATTCAAGGTATTATGGAAACAAGAGATGCCAATGGTAATAGAAGGACCAGTCGAGGGTCTGGTAAATCTAAAGGATGGTGACTCCATCCATTTCAGAGGAGATAAATAAAAGATATATAACATATGACCTACAAAAAAGAAAGAGTCGACATATTTTAACTATAAACAGAACCAACCTATCCCTACAACATTATTGAGGAAGAACGATAATAAGAATAACAAAAATAAGGCGGTATATATACTACAACTTAGGAACCAAGGCTCATCACTTATTGGAGGAGAGGCGTATGCTTCGAACAACCCTAAATCCAAAAGTCTCTGGTGGCTACTACAAAGGGATCCCAAATGTCTAACCCAGAATGGATATCGACAATCCCAGGGAGGAAATCATTTTCCCAGGACAACGGGGTGAATTTTCGAAAGTTTTGCAGAAAAAAAAATTGTCGCAAGGAAGAATACAATAGACAAAAGGGAAACACTACAAAAACTGATGGAACAACATAACACCTAAAATTATTTCCGAAGATTTACATCTCCTTGTTGTTTATCTATCTCGTTATTATGTTTAAAGAAATTACTAGGGCCTAGGGTCACGCCGGTAGTTACACCCTGGAGAAACTGCCTTCACTCACAATAGTCTTCGCCTCTGAAATTGGGGTATGTTGAGCCTCTTCGTGAAAACTAAAGAATGACAAAGAGGTAAAGGTAATATAACCCTAAGCGGCGCCTTGTCACCTCGTATTAAATGTAGGATGGATTGCCATGTGAAAATGGCAGAGTGAATATGACACCTTGGGTATGGAGCCAGTAACTACAAAGGAATTCGTAGGATGGCCTTAAATGAAGTTACAAAACTTTAAATTTTATTACAGTAATCCATCTCGTTCACTTAAACAAGGTTTCGATGGGACACCTTCATGACTCAAGTTAAACCATTTTTCACCCTCTGTGTAAATCCAAGACAACAATTAGATCCTAGCTATTAGCATCCCACTAGCCTTTGGATTTCATACTTTCATTCAATCAACCACCGATTCTAAAGAACTACAAAATAACCAGGACTCAATAGTTAGGTTAGTTGTCTGGTGTAAGAGAAAACCTGACCCCCATGTCTATTATGATTAAGAACTAAGTAAGGCTTCCTTCCATAACACCACAGGTGGATATGTGCATGAACTTGAAGTCTTGTGTTAATTTAAAAACAATTTACATCATGTACTGTGAAACTAGTCTTATATGTGTATCCTATAGGTATACATAAGTGGGTTTACCAATAATCTAGGGAACCTTTCCTCGTAACCTTCTATGCATGTCACGAATAGGTAATCTTGTGGTATGTAGAGAACTAAGAGTTTGTATCAAAGACTTTATAATAGAACTTTAAAGTAAAGTTGTATTACAGAATTTCCTAACCAATCAACAACAGAGTTGCATGACTAGAACCCCTTTTCCACTAAGAAACTGTTTAAACAATTTTATTTTATTTTTGTCGTAAATATGAAGATCATTACACAAACATTTTAATCAAGTTTTGTTTCTTCTTCATCCCAGTACAGGCCTTTAGATTATAAAATAGATATATTAGACACAAAAGAAAGTACATGATGTAATCAAGTGAAGGAACCTTTAACAAATAATTTAATCGAGAGGTAGAGATAGCAAGCTCTCTTCCTACAGAGGATAAAAAGATACAAGATGTTCATCGAAATAGTCTAATTTTTTTCAGAACAAATCATCAAAGTGAATTACTTAAAAGTAATTACCAAAAAAAATTGTATAGAGGACCAAAAAGAATGAAAGGAATTTTACTGTGACTAAGTCAACAATTAAAACAGAGCTACCTTTTGTTTTCCTGTAAATCAAAGATAAAAATTTCAACAAGAATAATGTTCACAATAAAGAAATCATTAAACCAAAAGCATTTATAGAGATGCAAGGATGCGTTCTGGGGACATACAAATACTATAAAAACCTAATTCATATGTTAAAGTCTAATAATGCAAGTAACTCTGAAATTATGTAGATGGAGATCTCATTATATCAGATGAGCTAGAAAGTGAATGTCGTTGTCGAGATGACTGTAATGTTTTAGGAGAGATTAAAACTTATTAGAGACATAGATCAATTTTTCTCAAACGAGTTCTAATATAAGGATTTAAATATTCATTTAGTACCTACAAGAAACTTTGAAAGATTTAAAAATGGAAAAAATCAGTTCAACTTACCTTTACGAATGGACAGAATTCGAATGTAAGAATTTAACCATACAAAGATTAAAACAGTCAAGTCTGTAACGAATTTAATAAGCACAATAGACTTCACAAGTTACGACTAAGTCCTATATTAGTACTAACAACACGATAACTTCTTAGGGGAATGAATCTCAGTAAGAGCCTGCACATACTAAGTCTCAAGGATAAGAATTATGTGGCACAAAACTTTCTAGACAAATGGTCGCAGGGTGGTAATGACCTCTATTCAATCCTAAAACCAAACGGTAAAAAAAATAAAACACAAAGGCTTTAGTTTTGGAAATTCTTTACAGTGATTTCTGACCATGGGTTTGAATGGGGAGAAAACGAAAAGGGTACAGGCTTGAGGACTTATAGTCAACAAAGAAGAATCATAGTAACCATATCTCTTAAATCAAACATGACTGATAATACTTAAAGGATTAACCATAGCTGACAAGTGAAACCTCTATCATTGTGGAACTTGGAACTAAATGTATACATAGGTGCTAATAATATATGGTCCAACCTTCAAACCAAAAGAAAATCACAAGGAATGTGAGACAGAACCCCTAGAGAATCGATTTTCACTAGAGGATGTTTTACATCAAAGAATACTTTGTACATAGAATGCATGGCACTAGAGAACCTTTACAAATTTTACAGAGTATGTAGTTACTTACCCGTGCTGGTGGAGAACCTTTCCAACACATTTTTACATCCATTCCTCACTAGAGCCGAACCCCGCCAAAAATTCGTAGGTGACGATGAGTAACATAGTAAAGAAGAAAAATTCAAATGAGAACAAAGGGACGACTACAATGGACATAATGTGATGCAATACCCCTCTCTTCTAGGGGCTACTTGACCTCCTAGTCAAGGATATTCAGTTACTTCAGCTGACTCATCTCTTTGGGCCTCTACTAGACCCAAACTTTAATTCAGATAGGTCCCTTGTTGTTACCCACGTAGGTTTGATTCACCCGCACAACCTTTTCCTGGTGCTTCTGGTAACAATCACTGGCGAGTGCTAGCTCCTCTACTAGGCCCTTCTCCTTGTGACCATGAGCTATGGCCCCAAGACATTCCCCCTTCACAAATTCGGGCTTCGGTGACTTTGAATGTAGCTTACTCCTTTTTCTTTGAACTATGCACTCACGAAATCACCCAAACAAAATCTACGGCCCATGCTTCTCCAATAGGCAGTGGTTGTGACCCACTTTGGGACTCCGACCTTCAGGAGTTCGTAGTGTTCCAAACTCCTTTTTCTCCCGAAGTGGCTTTTCTATGGACTGGAAAATATTCTTCCACGCATCCCCCTGGAAGATGGATGGTCCCAATTGATCTAGGTGGATATTGGTGGCCACCCACCTTTTCCAACTGGCTCAAAATAGTTTTCTCGCAAATTTGGCAATTTACTATTTTTAGCAGTTTTTAACTTCCGGGGCCATTTTGAGGGCCCAAATGAAGGTTTTTCGAGATAAAGGTTTTTTATGATAGTCAAAGGCATGATTGAGCCCCCAAAATGAATCTCCTCGACAATACCTTTCCAAAGATCTATCATGCGCATAAAACAAAGATCGTATGCAAAAGTTACGACCTTGAGAAGTTGATATACTAACTTACCCAAACGGGGCCCACATGACTTTTGGCTCTTCATATCCTAGGGTTAGGTTTTTGGATATCTAGGGTTTTGGGCATTCTTTATTATTACAAAAAGGCCTTTAGAGCCTCATTGTAATCATATTCTTGTGAATGTGAGTAGCCGTCACATCTCTTCTCAGAGATAAGCTGCCAACATTCTAGAGAGTCTTTCACTCTGTATTTTTACAGTCTCTGTACATTTCATTGATTAATAGAAATCATGCATTACTGTATATATTTTTTTGTGGTTTCATCTTTGATACATTTCTTTTATATTATTGAATATCTAAAATATCTCTATGAAATTCTTTATTATATCTTCGCTCTCATTTCGTGTCAAAAATAATCTAGATCAGTGGTATCAGAGAAGGTTGTTCTTGATCATTTTTTCAGTGCATGTCCCTGATGAGGTCCGAGTATAGCAAGTTGGGTCTTGAGCTTGTCTCTCTTGAAGAAAATCTCTCTCGCACACCCAAGAAACCCTCAATGGAGGAAGAAAATAAAAACAACGGAGCAGACGATCCTATCATTCTGTTGCTTGAGCAAGCTCTCACGCGATAGAGGGACGAAATGATGGAGAATTTTTCCCACATTCTTCAATTCCTGTCGATAGAAAAAAGTGCATATTCATCAAGTGGCCACTTTGGAAGAACCTTGCCTTTCAAGGTACAAGTTAATTTAGATATTCCTGTATTTGAAGGACAGATAGATGCAGAAGCCCTGGAAAAATGGTTAACTTTGCTAGAAGGTTATTTCTCTGTTCACAATGTTTCTGACAAATAAAAGATCACCTTCACACTCCTTAAAGATCTCCCTCATGTCAAACATTGGTGGGAAACTTACTGGGAGAAAAGTTCCACAGATGAGTCTGGAATATATGGGGCCGAGCCCACTTGGGATTTTTTTGTGGATGCAGTAAAGGAACATTATTATCCTGTTGGAAACTATGAGGACCAGTACATGAGATGGATCACATTGCG
Organism: Picea engelmannii; assembly: GCA_009831015.1. Taxonomy (NCBI): domain Eukaryota; kingdom Viridiplantae; phylum Streptophyta; class Pinopsida; order Pinales; family Pinaceae; genus Picea; species Picea engelmannii. The sequence goes on from ML793229.1 coordinate 263,657, forward strand.
GTAAGAGAGGGGCCAAGAAGTTTCGAAGTTCACCAATACCTTCCATACCTTGCGCACAAAACTGGGTATCAAAGACTCTGAAAGATATTTGGTTTTGAAATATCGTGGGGCTCTACACAGATACATCCAAACTGAAATGGATTTTCTGGACATCTCATCACTCGGTGCTGCTTATCGATATGTTGTTAAAAATGAGCAGAAATTTAAGCACCAAAATAAATGGGAGTCAGGGTCTGCAAATCCACAACAACCAAAGTATGACAAAGATGACCCTAGAAAACAGTCTCCAAAAAACCAGTCCAAGCCACATGAAAAGAAGGGTCATGGGAAGACAAAGAAGGACACTAGAAAATGGTACGATTTCCAAAAAATCCCCTGGCACAACACTGATGAATGTCGCTCAAAACAGTCATCGGTGGCTGAGATCAAAGACAAGGAGTTGAACCCTGATTCAGAATCTGATTCTGAAAATACTGGTAAAGGACATATCATTGGCGTAGACCCCACTGCTATTGTCATGACCACAACAATTCAACCAGGAGAACTAACAGATCCTGAAGAGGGGGAACGCCTTTTTCATTCACAGATTCGGGTGAAGGGGAACCCGCTGCATTTTATTGTTGATAGTGGAAGCCAGAAGAACCTCATCTTAGCAGAGGTCGTCAAATAGTCAGGACTATCGAAAACACCACACCCACAGCCATACAGCATTAGGTGGCTTCACCAAGGTCGAGATATTCATGTCAGCCAGCAATGTCGATTGTCATATGGCATCCAACCCTTCAAGGATGAGGTATTATGTGATGTTGCCCCACTAGATGTCTGTGATGTTCTCTTGGGCCAACCATATATGTGGAAGTGCCATGTTGTTTATGAGTCTCGACCCCACAATGTCATTGTTTCTCTAGGGGGCCATATCTATAGAATACTAGAGGTAATTCCAACTACTGTTCCACATAAAAAGTTCCACAAGGAAGTATATCATACTGCAAAATTCAGCGTCTTCACAATATGCTCAAAAGGGGAACAAAAGGACACTGCAACCACTACAGCTTCGCCCCAAGCACCTATATCCAATAGAAGCAGGTCGAAAAGGTTGCAACAAAGCACAAAGATTCCTTCTACACACTTTCCTCTCATGTAGCCTAACGTTTTGAACAACCTTAGCCTCAACAGATTCGTGATAGACTTCCACAAACTGAGCAATGCGATGTCTCCAGTAAGGCAAGCAACTCACCAAGATGCAAATTCAGCAAATGCTTTTCCCTCTCCCCTGGGAACTCAATGCAATGGAGACCATTTCTTCCTAAGGATGGATGACTGATCCAGGTGGATATCAGTGGCCACCCACCTTTTCTGACTGGCACAAAACAATTTTCTAGCAAATTTGGCAATTTACTATTTTTAGCAGTTTTTAACTTTTGGAGCCATTTTGAGGGCCCAAATGAAGGTTTTTCAAGATCAAGGTTCTTGATTATATCTAAAGGCACTATTGATCACCCAAAATGAATCTACTCGACGATACCTTTCCAACAAGCTATCATATTCTTAAAATGAAGATCGTATGCAAAAGTTATGACCCCGGGAAGTTGATGTACTAACTTACCCAAACGGGGCCCACATGACTTTTGGCGCTTCATCTCCTAGGGTTAGGTTTTTGGATATCTAGGGTTTTTGGCATTCCTGATTATTATAAAAAGGCCTCGAGAGCCTCATTGTAATCATCTTCTTGCGAATTCGAGTAGCCGTCACATCTCTTCTTAGAGATAAGCTACCACCATTCTAGCGAGTCTTTCACTCTGTATTTTTACAGTCTCTGTACATTTCATTGATTAATAGAAATTGTGTATTACTGTATATCTATGTTTATGGTTGCATCTCTGATACATTTTTGTTATATTATTGAATATCTACGATATCTCTGTGCAATTCTTTATTATATCTCTGCTCTCATTTCATGCCGAAAATAATCCGGATCACCGATCCACTTCATGACTTCATGAATTTGCTCTCGTGTGCACTTTAAAATGGGTTTAAATATCATGCACTTTACATGGATCTGACAAGCGTCAATCCTTTGCACTCTGATCCATTGGCTAGGGTTTTCTCTCCTACCAAATGTGCTCCTCCTGGTTTATAGACACAAAATTCAATGGTCCAGATCTCTCCTCAAAGATGATCCGACGGCTATCATAGCTCCTCCCTCTTGAGATTTACCACTTCCTCTCATATTGGTAATAATGAAAAATATTCAAATGTTGTAGCCTTTGTTCCTCCTGCAAGCCCAGATACTTGGCTCTCAACTTTTCTCCTCCTCCTGAGATTTTGAACTTGAAGAAATTTCATCTCCGATGCACACCTTGTGCTCTCTTCAGTGCGAACCTACATTGTCTTCACAATTTGAACCTGTAAAGGTCCTTGGCCTCCACTCACTGTGCACACTTTCACTATATTTCCTAAGTCTTGTAGTTTCTTGGATTTCTAAGGGACTTGACCCTATGCTTCCTCCAAAGGAATTATTTTACCCTCCTAACACTTAACGCTCGTCCTCCCGAGCTTATGAAGAGTTCAAACACTCCTCTTCTGGCGCACTCCTTGCACCTACATGAATCTTCATACTTTCTCAAGATTGGTCCAACTGTTGGCCTTAGGCACACCTTGCACATGTCTTCCTTCTAGATCCTGACCTATTTCAGGTTCACTAACACACTCCTTTCATTCTCTCAATGCACACTTTCAAAACTCTTCCTCATAGTATTCAACAACTCTTTTTCTCCTCGAATTCCTCCAACACTTTAGAACGTGTTGGTTATGTGCACTCTTTTCACCTGTTCAAAGTGCTATTTGTTGATCCTTTCCTTCAGATTGTTCAACAACCTTGTCAATATCCTCACTGACACTCTTCTTATAGAACTCTAAATAAAATTCTCTTGTGCACACTTGCACCTCCTCAATACCCTCCTGACATATCTCTACAGAGTTTTCTAGCAACTTGGTCTTATGTTCCTTCTCTGCACAGTTTCTCCTCTAAGGTGTTCAGTAACCTTGAGGCTCCTCTATGATTTTGAGACTATCCTGGTGTTCCCTCCTAGCATGTTCTCCTATGAACTCAAAGCATAATTCAAATATTCACTCTTTGCGTTGGCTCACATATTTCTTAGCACTTTTTCATGCACTCCTTACATTTAGACCAAAGAACCCATAACAACTCAACAATATCACAACTAGATAGTGAATTCTATCTTCTTTCTACAGATGGAACCTATCACATACATATACAACATAAATGAACAAACAACAATCATTCATAACAAACATAAACACACAAAAAACCCATAGGCAAGAAAAACTTCTCTTTGTATTAATATGAATGCATCATTACAATATGTGCAAGCTCGGACTACAACAGAGTCTCATCTCTTCTCTGCTTGGCTTACAATGATTTTTTATCAACTTTTAGTAGCCTCTACTGGGAATATGTTACAATGATTTATGCAAGAGGGGACTCATTGAGTCTTTCCCTCCAAGTACACTAGTGGTGTCTAATCACCATTACAATGCCTATCTACTGAGGCTTATTAAAATTAATGAATATCTAGTCCAAATCAGATCTAGATTAGCCTATAGCTAGCCATTAAAGGAGACTTCAACTATATCCTATACAAAGGCATGACTTGTCTCTTCTAAATAATTACATCATTTAATTGCATTTAAATTACATTTTAAATTTCAAATTCGATGCAAAATGAGAGGGTTGGTGCCTCTCCCCCTTATTGAATGCGATTTAATGTGATGAATAGTTGTCTCTTGCTAAGGTGGATCGATGATCCTGCATCATTGTCCACTGTTGGGAAAATCATGAGATCCTTCTCATGGCTCCCTTTGCACCACTGTTGAAATCCTCTTGGATCCCAAACTTCTCTTTGGAGATGTCCACATGCTCCTCTACTATGTTGTTGTTGTTGCTTCCCTGCTACTATTGCAGGTTCTCCTCTATTTAGCCTCCTCCTACTAACATCTTCTTCTGTTGACTTCATCATCAGCTCTATGGTCTCCTCAATCACCTCTTTTAGTTGCTTTACTGGTTGGCTCTTTATTTCATGTTGACTACCATGTTGCACTTCTTCTTGTTGATATAAGGGTAGATCATCCTGATCCCCCATGTTGTCTCCATCTCCCATGGCACTAGATTTCCACTCTACTATAGACTCCAATTATATCGGCTCGTCACTGAGTTGTTTCCCAACTTCCTCCTCTGGTAGATTAGATTCTTCCAGTTCTCCTGCTGGTGCACTCTCAACTTCTTCCAACTACTCCCCAGAATGGTATGCTCGTTCATTTGTTTCCAACCTGAAATGTTGGACATGTTTACTTTTCACTACCTCCCTTCTCTCTGAGGCTTCCAATTCCTTGTATAGCTTAGAAAAATCCATGTTTTCTTCTTCCTCTTCAATTGCAGGCTCCAATCCTGCAGTCATATCCTATTCATCTTCCTAGCTGAAAATTATGAGCAATTCTACTATTCTCTTCTTCTTTTGATATTGCTTGGGAAGATTCTAGTGTCTAATCCTTATCCTATATGACATTCACACCTGGTTGTCTATCTACTGCATCAGAAACACCTATGCTATCCTTTTCTTGGCTAGTTAGCAAGAATATCTTAATTCCCCCTTTGACCATAATTCTCCTTTGATTCTCCTCTGTCAGCACTCCTTGTTGACCTAAACTCACCTATGATATCCTGAGACTTTCAGATAGTATCGTTTCATCTCCCTTGCCCACATAGAAATTTGGGATTTCACTTCTTCCCTCCTGAAATTCTATAAGATCAATAGATCTCACTTCATTGCCCACTTGGAAATTTGAAAATTCACCTTTTCCCTCCTGGCAGTTTATGAGATCACCAAATTATATGTCTTCCTCCTCACTGAGGTCTTCTCCAACCTCTAGTTTACATATGCAAATCATCTCCTCTATGGTACTGAGGGTTTTAACATCCCACAAACACCTCCTCAACACTGGTTGCTTCCTTCTTGCCAACAAATTCTAGACAAGACATTTTTCTCTCTGTTTCATTGGCCATTCATACCTCCAGTGTACCTGTGATTCTTGTTGCATATTTAGCATTATCCTATCGATCTCTGCTCTTATTTCTTCAAGCTCTTTGTCCATATATTCTTTTCTTTGTTGTTGGTAGTCCTTGCCTTGACCACGGTTATGGCCTTCAATATCCATTTTATTTCTATGACTTCATCCCACCTGGTTGTCTACTTGACTGTGGTAATATTGTAACAATCCCTCACACAAAACATCAACACTCTTCATTCTCCTTCAGCTGCTGTCTACAGATGAATTTTAGCTATGATACCACTTAATGGTATCATACTATCTCCTTTGTCTCCTCTTTCCTTTTCCTTCTATCTACAAGAAAAATCAAGCTCTGATACCACATGATGCAAGACCCCTCTCTTCTAGGGGTTGCAAAACCTCATGATTAAGGATCTTCAGTTACTTGAGCTAAATCAGCTCTTTGGGCCTCTACTAGACCCAGACTTTAATTCACACATGTCCCTTGTTGTTACCCACACAAGTTTGATTCACCCGCACAACCTTTTCTTGGGGCTTCTGGTAACACTGAGTGGCGAGCGCTAGATCCTATGCTAGACCCTTCTCCTTATGACCATAGAATATGGCCCTAGGATAGATTGCCTTCATGACTTTGGGCTTCAACGAATTTGAATGCAGCATACTCCTTTTCCCTGAACTCCCGACTCATGAAATCACCCAAACAAAATCTACTGTCTGCACTTCTCCAACAGCCAACGACTGTGTCCCACTTTGGGACTCCGGACTTTGGGAGTTCCTAGTGTTCCAAACTCCTTTTTCTCTAGGAGTGGCTTTTCTTCGGATTGGAAGATCTTCTACCACACATCCCCCTGGATGATGGATGGTACCAATCCACTTCAGGACTTCGCGATTCTACTCTCTTGTGCACTTTCAAAGGGGTTTAAAGCTTGTGAACTTTACCTGGATCTGACGGGTGTTGATCCTTCAAGCTTAGATCTAATGGATGGGGTCGTCTCTCCTTCTTGGAGTGATCCTCCTAGTGTCTTTACATAGAATTAAATAGTCCATATCTCTCCTCACAACTGATATGACGGCTTTTGCAACTCCTCCCTCTTGAGCTTTACCCCTTCCTCCCAAATTGTCAATAATGGAAAATATTCAAAGGATGCAGCCTTTGGTCCTCCTGGGATCCTGAATACTTGAATCTCAAATTTTGTCCTCCTCCTTAACTTTCAAACTTGAATAAATTTCATCTCCATTGCACACCTTGTGCTCTCTTCAGTGCGAACCTTCATTGTCTTAACAATTTGAACCTGTAAAGGTCCTTGGCCTCCACTCGTTGTGAAAACTTGCACTATCTTTCTTGATCCTTGCAGTTGCTTGGATTTATAAGGGACTCAACCCTCTTCTTTCTCCAAAGGAATTATTTCATCCTCCTGGAACTTAACACTCGTCCTCTTGAGGTTATGAAGAGTTGAAACACTCCACTTTTAGCTCACTCCTTGCATCTATCCAAATCTTAAGACTTTCTCAAAACTGGTCTAAGTGTTGGCATGATGCACACCTTGCAAAGGTCTTCCTTCTGGATACTGACCTATTTCATATTCACTAATGTGGTCATTGCATTCGCTCAATGCAAACTTTCATATTTATTCCTCAAAGTATTCAACAACTATGGTTCTCCTCAAATTCCTCCAACACTTCAAAACGTGTTGGTTCTCTGTACTCTTTTCACCTGTTCAAAGCACTCCTTATTGAGGCTTTCCTTTAGAGTTTTCAGAGACCCTATCCTTTTCCTCCATGGCACTCTCCTTACAAAAATCTAAACCTACTCAATGCCCTCCTGGCACAACTCTACAAAGTTTTCTACCAACTCTGTCTTGTTTGCCTTCTCTGCACAGTTTCTCCTCTAAGGTGTTTAGTAATCTTGAGGCTCCTCTATGAGTCTGAGAATATCCTAGTGTTCCCTCCTGGAACGTTCTCCTCTTAACTCGAAGAAGATTTTAGATACACACTCATTGTGTTGGCTCTCAGAGTTCTTAGCACTATGTCATGCACTCCTTGCATTTATCCCAAAGAACCCATAACAACTCAACAAACTCACAACCAAATAATGAATTCTATCTTCCTTATGCATATGGAACCTATCATATACATCTGCAACATAAATGAACACATAGCAATCATTCATAACACACATAAACACACATAAAACTCATAGGCAGGAAAAAATTCTCTTTGTATTAATATGAATGCATGATTACAATATGTGCAATCTCAGACTGCAACAGAGTCTCGACTCTTCTCTCCTTAGCGTACAATGATTTTTCATCAAATTTCAGTAGCCTCTACCAGATATACATTACAATGCTTTGTAAAAGAGGGGAATCATTGATTATTTCCCTCCAATTACACTAGTGGTGTCTAATAACCATTACAACGCCTATCTACTAAGGCTTATTACAATAAATGAAAATCTAGTCCAAATCGGATCTACATCAGCCTACATCTAGCCATTAAAGGAGACTTCAACTAAATCATGTGCAAAGGCATGACTCGACTCTACTCAATCCTTACAACGTTTAATTGCATTTAAATTACATTTAAAATTTCAAATTCAGGGAATAATGAGAGGGTTGGCACCTCTCCCCATTACTAAATGTGATTTGATGTGATGAGTATCTTGCGCTTGTTGAGGTGGAGCGATGCTACTACATCATAATGGCACCTTGAGCCTCTCATTCCTAGGAAATAGCTATTGGTATGTTATCCACGCTACTGCGATGTGATTTTGACTGAAGTGGAGAGCCCACATTGGGTGGGTCCCTATAGTGTCAGGATGCAGAGTACTAGGTAGTCTCTATCACCATTAATGGACCTGCCATAAACTTAAATGCCTACATTCTATAATGACCTAAGTTAAGGTATGACTTGGCATCCACCTCAACGCGATTCTTGAACCACTTTAATGTTGTGTTGTATGTGTATAATCCCTAGATCGAGTGGACAGAGTTAGCATTTCCATAGAGTTTTAACTTAGTGGCAATGTGTGCATCGTATAAACTTGTTTAAAATATAGTTCGTTACATTATGGTATCGTGGTATTATTATGGGTATGTATAACCCCAATGCATAAGTGCTAGATGATGCTAGTAATGTCTCCTAGTTTAACTTTATGTCCATTAGTGTTTAACCTTGTTGCTAAGGGTTACATCGTTTAATAGTTTTGTTATAATATGGTTGTTACACTAATATAGTGTGGATAACATGGGTATTTCGTAATCCCGGTACTTATGATATGGACGTTGATAGTCATAGTTACAAATTTAACAATATAAATGTATGGTTCTAATATATTAGCATGATTGCATAGTTCATGTTAAATTAGGTTATAAGTTAATCTAATAAGAACATTGTGTTTTAATGGACTAGAACAGAAAGATATATGCTAGGTTTTAAATCCCCTTCAGACTTTCAGGATGGATAATCCAGTAGAGTAAAAACTCATATGCGTGTAAAGTGGAATACGATTTATAAGAAAATATCTTTATGTATCACAAACCAATTTGGATGACAATAGACACTAGTTTCCCTATCAATTTGTTTTTTGTTTTAGTTAAATTTGGGGTACATTACATATGGTATTGGAGTTGTTGGTTACAACACTTGGACCTCAGGGAAACACCAGAAAAATTATTTTTATTGAAGGAAAAATCTAACAAACAATATTTATTGTTACAAACAGAAACATTTATCTCTTGTGAAAATTTCAATGCAAAATGAAGAAGGAGATAGACCCGAGGGGAACCAAAATCAAGAACTTCCTAGAGACCTAGAACATCACAGTGAGGGAAGTTCATCCACCCAAGTATTGGAAACAATGAGGAACCTTATTGTAGAATAACAAGTGTTTAAAGATGATAATAAAAAATTGAAGAAATCTCAAGAAGATCAACTGGAAATAAATGAAATGTTGCTATGTAGTATAGTAACAAATAAGAGTCCAAAATATAATGATAAGGAAGAAGAGGTCACAAAAAAGTAATCAAGGAATTCTAGTNAAAAAAAAAAAAAAAAAGACAGCTCTTCTGAAGACACATGCATGACAGAGAATAGGGAATCTACAGGAAGAAATAGAAAACAAGTGGACCACCTGGAAGGTGAGTTCAAAAATATAAAACCCTCCACCTTTGATGGATAATCAAAGTCCGGTGAGGAAGTTGAAGCATGGTTGTTAGACATTAAGAACCACTTTCATATTTATAATTAGCCTAGTAATATGAAGGTTAGAATGGCCATCTATAACATAAAAGGAAAAGCTAGTATATGGTGGCAAGACCTGAATCTAGAGAAAGGATTGAAGGAAAAATGAATGGAATGGTAAGAATTAAAAAAGTGTTTCAATAAGGAGTACTTATCATAAAGTTATTACGAAATAAAAACTAAGGAATTTTACGAATTGAGACTAGGACAAATGGCTATGGATGATCTAATAAATAAATTCCTAGATCTGTTGAGGTTTGTGCCTTACATCAAAGAAGATAAGGTAAAGATACATAGGTTATTAAGTTGTCTACCATATTATTATAAGGACATAATTGAATTTGATAATCCTAAGTCTTTAAATGGAGTGTTTAGGAAGGCTCGAATGTCCCATGAACAATACAAATAGAGTTCTGAATTTCCCAAGGCATGGAAAGATAAGAAACATGACAAAATGAATTAGCGTAAGAAAGGTTTCCAACCAAACCCTTTCAGTAACATGGAAAAAGGATTTCAAATAAATGACTATCACTCTAATACAAAAAATAATCAAGGGGGAAATAAACTTGTTAATCTCAGATTCAAGAAGGTAGGGGACAACCCCAGAGAACCATTGAAATGTTGGGAGTGTGGAGAACACCACATGAAGAGAAATTGTCCACGCTTAAACCCATCAACAAGGACTTCAGTCCACAATATTCAAGAGGATTCAACAGTTGGATACATTGGCAGAAGCGTGCATAAGATCAATCCAACTCTAGATGGAATACAGACAAATCATCAATCCACTATTGTGAAAGTTGAAGGTAAAATTCATTTCAACAATGTTTCTATACTAATTGACCTATGAGCTAGTCTGAGTTATATTACTCCATCTTTAGTAGAATAAAATAAGTTAAATAAGGTAAAACATGCTAAATATTGGTTAGTACATCTATCAATGGGGACCAAAAGAAATGTAATAGAATTTATTTGTGATTGTGAACTCAGTATAAATGGTCAGCGTACAAAATTAAATATGAATGTGTTACCTTTAGGGTCTTATGATATAATTATCGGAATGGACTAGTTAAAAAAACATAAAGTGATATTAAATTGTTATGAAAAATCATTTGTGTACAAGGATGAAAATAATACAACCCGAACAGTATAAGGAATCAGAAAACCAGTTTTTGTTAGGAAAATATCAACAATGCAATTCAAGAAATGTATTAATAAGGGTTGTGAGGTATATGATATTCAAGTAACTAATATCTTAGAGAAAGAAATCAAATCAAGTTTGGAAGAATTTGCGATTATACATGGGTTCAAAGATGTATTCATGGAAGAAATACCCGAAATACCTTCAAGGAGAGAGATATATTTCTTTATCGATCTACTACCTGGATCTATGTCGGTTTCCAAGGAACCTTATAGAATGAGTGTACCCGAACTAATAGAACTGAAAATTTAGTTACAAGAACTATTAGATAAAGAGTATATCAAACAAAGTGTTTCACCTTGGGGAGCACCAGTTTTGTTAGTTAAGAAGAAAGATGGAACGTTGAGACTGTGTATTGATTATTGTCCACTGAATAAAATGACGATTAAAAAGAAGTACCCTTTGCCTGGATTTAACAATCTCTTTGACCAGGTTGGAGGAGAAAAAATATTCTCTGAGCTAGATTTGAGGTATGGTTATCACCAAGTTAGGATAAAGTATGAATACGTAAACAAAAAAACATTTAGAACACGTTATGGACACTATCAATTTGTAGTGATTCATTTTGGACTTACTAATGTGCCACCAATTTTTATGTGCTTGATGAATAGTATATTCAGCCAATATCTGGATAAATTTGTGCTGATTTTTATAGATGATATTTTAGTTTATTCAAAAAATGAAGAATACCATGAAGAGCATATGAAAATAGTATTTCAGATTTTAAGAGAACATAAGTTGTATTCTAAGTTTGATAAGTGCGATCTCTACCAAAGAAAGATACAAATTTAGGGCATGTAATATCAAAAGATGGAATTGCAGTGGACCTGGAAAAGATTAAAGCCAGTATGGAATGGCCAATTCCTAAAGATGTAGCAAACATAAGGTCATTTATGGGGATTACCAGAGGTTTATCGAACAGTTTTCCAAAATTTCCTATCTGATTTTATCACTATAGAAAAAGAGAATAAAATTTAATTGGTCACAAAAATTCCAGGACAATTTTGATGAATTAAAAGGATTGTTAACTACAACACCTATCCTAAAGGTAGAATATCTAGATAAAGACATTACATTTTGTGTGGATGCAAGTAAATAGGTATTAGGAGGAGTGTTAATGCAAGATGGACACGTCCTTTGTTAGAATCATGCAAATTGAAAGGACATGAACGGAACTATGTAACTCATGATCTAGAATTAGCAGTTGTAATTCATGTGTTAAAAATGTGGCAGAATTATTTTATGGGGATAAAAATTTTGTTACTAATCGATAACAATGGTGTAAAAAATCTATTCAGTCAACAAGATCTCAATGCAAGACAAGCGAGATGGTTGGCCTTTTTAATTGAGTTTGATTTTGAAGTATGACACATCAAGGTTAAGGAAAATAAAGTCGTGAATGCACTAAGTCAAAGGAATGATGGGATTTATGAAGTAATTATCAGCAAGGTAGAAAATGATATTGAGGATAGTATAAAATCTTCAAGCAAAAATGATGAATATTACATCAAAATAACATAACAATTGCAAGGAAATGTACAAAATCTGCAAGAAACAGATCTTAGTATAGATAAAAATGGACTATTAAGGTTCAAATATAGGTTATATGTACTTAACTATACTGAATTAAATATGATGATTCTTGAAGAACTACACAAAAACCCATATGTTGGTCATCCATGATACCATAAAATGATAACAGCCTTAAGGAAACAATTTTATTGGCCTAACATGAAAAATGAAATAGTTGAATACTTGTCTAAATGTTTAGATTGTCAACAGGGAAAGGTTGAACATCAACATCTGACAAATATGCTACAACCTCTTCCTATACCCGAATGAAAATGGGAAATTATTTCGATGGAATTCATCATAGGTTTCCCTAAGACTCAAAGACAAAATGACTCGATTATGGTAGTAATTGATAAGATAAGTAATTCTTCACATTTTATACCTGTGAAATCTACTTACAAAGCGATTAACATCATTGAAATTTTTATGAAAGAAATTTTTAGATTGCATGTAATTCCTAAGATGGTGATTTCAGATAGAGATGTCAAATTTACATCCAATTTTTGGAAATAATTTTTTGCAAGTTTGGGTACTAACTTGAATTTAAGCACAAGTTACTATCCACAAATAGATGGGAAAACATAATGTAAGAACAAAACCAACTAAGTGGGAAGAATGTCTGCACTTAGTTGAGTTTGCATACAATAATGGGTATCAAGAATCAACTAAGATGAGTCCCTTCGAAGTGTTATACGAAAGGAAATGCACAACCATGATCGGTTGGGATAATCCACTTGACAGGATTATGATTGGACCATAAATGCTCCAAGAAATGGAGAAAATGATAAAAGGGGTACAACGAAACTTGAAGGAGGCACAAGATCAACAGAAAAGCTATGCAAACCTACAAATGAGACATCATGAATTAAATATTGGGGAACATGTATATCTAAAAGTCAAAGCAAGAAGAAGCTCCCTAAATCTAGGAAATTGTTCCAAGTTGGCGCCAAAGTTTTTTGGTCCTTTCAAGATATTAACTTAATCGGACCAATGGCGTATCAACTGGCACTTCCTACACATTTAAAAGTTCATAATGTTTTTCATGTTTCATTATTGAAAATATATATTCATGATCCTACTCACATAATTGATTGAAACATGGTGCAGGTGGAACCATAAGGTGATTTCCAAGAGGAACCTCTATGCATTCTGGACATGAAAGAAACAATACTTCAGAACAGAGCCATTGCATAGGTAAAAGTGCAATGGAAGCACTCTAGTTCTGAGGAGGCCACTTGGGAATTGGAATACGATATGTTGAAGTATTATCCAATACCATTTCGAGAGATGATTGAACAATGAGGACAGTGTTTTACTTAAGGGGGAGACGATGTGATATCCTCAAATTGTTAGAAAATAAATTCCAAGTTGAATTTAGAAATAAATTTCCATTTATGGAAATTTGAATTTAGAAATAAACTTCCATTTATGGAAAATATGAATTTAGAATTTTGTAATATGTAATTATTATTTTTATGATTGTTGGGCAAAGGTTTGACTTTCCCAACTATTCTCTTTTACTGGACACATGCATGAGATGTAATGTTCCCCAAATTTACCAAATAAATAAAAAACAATTCTAGGGACATTAAATCTCTTTCTCTTCGAACAACTTATCTCAAAAGACCTAGTGTTATTATAAGTAGGTAGTTGTCATCACTATTAACTTTTTCAAGGTTTATGTTTCCAGTTATTAACACAATTAACTACCATTATAACAAATTTTATCTCTGAGTTATTTCCTACTGCACAATAATCATATACTTAAAGGGCCAAAGGTAACTTCTCTATACCCCAACCTCTCAGGTTACCAACATATATAAATAAGCATAATGGTTAGTAAACCCCCACTAACATTATGATCCTATCTATATGTAACATCCCGCTCTGGCGCACTGAGAAAACTTATTATTTGAGGACACTTGCTCGCAAGTGATCTGGACTTTCCTGATGTTAAAACATTTATACTTGATTATGATGCGTTACGATAGACGACATGATGTTTTACTATTTGATGTAGACAGGTGCTATTTGACTTAGTTGTATTGAGTGTGCAGGGTTTTGGACCTTGAGGATGCAGAGGCATCAGTGGAACCCCTTGGACTCTAGATTGAGTCAGGGAGTGTGCTATTTGGGTTGAGTTATTTACTGTGATATTTCATTGATTTGATGATTTAATGTTGACATGTTCTGACATGATTGTCGATGATGCAGGCTGACGATAGCTTGCTGACCAGACTCACATATGGAGTAAAGGGGCCACACACGATTTCCAGAGAGGTTGAGGGAGAGGGGTGGACAGAATCCCTGCCACCGCCTACTAGCACTCCCGCCGTGGCTCAAACTGTAGGTTAACGATTACCTAGTTCGAGAGGATCCACGATGCCGTGAGGGCAGACTGCGACAGTCGCTCACGATGATTCTAAGGGGCGTGCAATAAGGTGGGGGCATTATTCCTTAGAGCCCTTAGTCTCCCACAAGTACACCTGGCGGAGTGTTGACTCCAGGGGTTATAGATGTCTACCAATCAGTCCAGTTGGTGAGTGGCACCCTTGGAGCACGTGGTGCATCCTGAAGGGCACGTCACACAAAATAAACACAAGAAGCGAGTGGCACCCTTGGAGCATGTGGTGCATCCTAAAGGGCACGTCGCGCAAAGGAAACGAACGAGCCAAGTGGCACCCTTGGAGCACGTGGTGTGTCCTGAAGGGCATGTCGCATTGATGTGGATGAAGGAAACAAACCTAAATAGCCCTAATACAATAACACCTTAAGAAATACTTAAACAACTCCCCTAACCCAGTGTTGCCCAGTTCAGAATCTAAGTACTGAATCTAAAACTTTTAGGGTAAAATTTTAGTCCAACCTTAAGAACAGACCCTGGAATAAAGATAACAATTTAAACAAGAACCCACCTAAGAAATAGTTAGGTCTTCATAAAATTCTTGGGGTAAATAAAGAGAGTAAGGATTTAATTAAACTAAGGGATTTAAAAAAGTTTTGCAAAGAGGAAATTAATTCCTAACTTGTGAAAGAACAAAAAATATTAAATAAATAATAATTGAAAAGATTAATTGCGCATTTACCTTTTTGGTTTTAAAAAAAAAGGGAGGGATTAATAAAACAGGGAAACTAAGTAATAAGGAAACATAGACAATTCATAAGTAATAAAATTATTTAATGTGCGGGATTTTAAAAAGTTTTGAATTTAAAAAGATAAAATGAAAGGATTAATTAGCGCATTTACCTTTTTGGTTTAAAAAAAAAAGAAAAAGGAAAGGGAATAATAAAAATAGGGAAATGAGCCTTTTAATAAAGTTAAAGAAAATGATTTTGAGAGAAACGTGGGGGATGAGTGACACTTGTAAGACAGAGAATTTTTAGAGGATTTTCAAAAAAAAACTTAAATTAAATGTGAATAGGGCAAAGGGGGGGTTGTTAGGTATCGTTATGCTGCCGAATTTGGACTGGACTGATTGCTTGTGAGGAGTTGGAATTTTCTCAGCTGGGATTAGAGTGGTAGCTCAGCCTTGGAGGCGAGCTGGGAAGCTAGGCATACTATCTGGACTGTGTGTGGCCCCTTTGTGTCTCGGGGGGCTAAGGGGGAAGTAGAGTACCCCTAGCGATTGGCTGGGAGGTACCGGTGTAGTATCTACGATCGGCGAGAGGGAGCGGCGCGGAGCAAGAGCGGTGCGGAGTGCGTAGACTTCATTCGAGGCAGGCGACAAGGCAAAGGTACGCTTGTTTATTTTATTGAGTATAAGGCATCAATAATTATGTTGGGAACTGTAAAATGATTTAATGGATGAATTTTGACTGAAGCTTCTGTCGTTAAATGCATTTCTTAATTTCCTCGGATTAGCATTCTAGCTAGTTCTATTGTCTCGTGGTTGGGACCTTTTGGTTTCTGCGTCACTCTTGTGCTGTATTTCCCGGATGTGGTATAATCGCGTCCAAATTTTTGTGGTATGAGTTTTACAATCTGAGACAAGCACTGATATAGTTGCATTGCATGGTCGTATGTACTTAATGTTGGGTTATTATATAGGGATGCCTCGTGATGTTACCTCGGTAAACTGCTTAGCTAATGCATTGACATCTGATGAGTTTTATTTGAGCTTAGCCCTTTGTCGTTGCTTCAATTATTCTGGTCTGTTTTTTCATTTCTAAGATGTTGGGCTGTTAGAATTCTCGGTGTGCATTGTAATGACCCTTCCCGTTGGGTCCTTACCACTTTTGTCCATGCCTGAATCGAACCTAAACAACCTTTTTTTTTCTCAGTTTAATAGTGCCTCCTCTTGCCTTACTCCACACTCGTTTTATCTCTATATTCAGGGGATATGTGGTACGATGTTTTACTCATTGATTTAAGGGCAGTGAAGAAAATTCCTTCTCATATGATAGTAAAATGATTCTGTTGTTGATGCACGTTGTTCCTTCGTGTTTAAGCTCTGGATCTTGGTATTGTTGAAAAGGTTTAGGCATGGAGGTTCTGCGCGGGGTGCTAACTTAATGCGTCCATGGGAATCCTCTGCTATCGACAGTATATCTCCAAGCAAACATCTTTGTAAATGTTCTAGCCAATCTGAATATGCATAAAATCTCATTTCATATGCCGACTTAATGGTTGTGCGTATTATGGCCAGGATGGTGGCACGAATGGTGGCTTCGCCAAGCTTGTTAAGTCTGTAACCTGTGCGTCCAGACCTTGGGACCGCACCCCTTCCTCCTGTGCGTCCGGCTGTTCCAGGCGGATCTCCTACGTACAGTGCGTTTACCATCACGAACAACGCATTTAACTCTGGCATCAATTTAAACTTCTGAACCGCAAGCCAAGTTGACACCCGTAGCATTAGCGTCCCAATGTATCTACTCTGTTGATAGATCCTTCCGGCAGCGACGTTTTTAAGTTGTTTATCTCTGCTCCTTTGTAGGTGAATTGAGACGGTGGTCTCTGGTTGACAGCTCGGTTGTGTGAATCTACGCTTTAAACGCTGCTTGTCTTACTGGGGTGTCAACGTGAATACCTAGAATGTTGATTTTATTCGTTTACCTGCATTTAAACCCTAATAAAATTCAGGCATGCGCTCATCAGTGGCCGCTTGGTCTCTGGCAGGCGCTCCCAGCTGCTCTTTTCAATGCCTGACAATTCCAACAGCGTTATTAAGGCGTGTTGTTGGGTGACAAAATTGTTGTTTTTACTTTTCATAAGGGTTTAGTTATTGCACCCTTTATTGATAAATTAGGTAGTGATTATTTGAAGATGCTGTTAAATGTAAGGTTAGGGTTATATAGTTTAAATTGAAATTTTTAACGTTACTTTAATTGCCAAATCATTACGGTCCAAAATGTATGGAGAGTCCGTTGTAATGCGACCTTGTTGTTAATTACATGGAAATATAAAATGCAAAAAAATAAAGTGCAATATAAATGCAGTTTTAATATTGTTTTAGGGAAAGTTTTGCGGCAATATGACTTGTTAGTATTTTAAATGGCAATTATAAAATGCTATATTAAATGCAATGTTAATATTGTTTTAGGGAAAGTTTTGTTGTAATGTGACTTGTTGTAATTTAAATGGCAATTATAAAACGCTATATTAAAATGCAATGTTAATATTGTGTTATGGAAAGTCGTTGTAATTGATTTGTTGTAATTTAAATGGCAATTATAAAACGCTATATTAAAATGCAATGTTAATATTGTTCTATGGAAAGTTGTTGTAATTGATTGGTCGTTATTTTAAATGGCAATTATAAAACGCTATATGAGAATGCAATGTTAATATTGTTTTATGGAAAGTTGTTGTAATTGATTTGTTGTAATTTAAATGGCAATTATAAAACGCTATATTAAAATGCAATGTTAATATTGTTTTATGGAAAGTTGTTGTAATTGATTGGTCGTTATTTTAAATGGAAATTATAAAATGCTATATTAAAATGCAATGTTAATATTGTTTTATGGAAGGTTTGTTGAAATCTGACTTGTTGTAATTTGAATGGCAATTATAAAACGCTATATTAAAATGAAATATTAATATTGTTTTATGGAAAGTCTTGTTGTAATGTGACTTGTTGTTATCTGAAATGGCAAGAATTATGGCAATTATAAAAGGCTAATATAATATTGTTTTATGGTAGGTTGTCGTAAATTTGGTAGGGATAACATGTCAGTAGTGAGGCGATAGATGTTTCATTACAAGGATAGGATGATATAATGTGAGGAGGTGTGGTACTGTCTTTTGGAATCTTAGGGTTGATAGCATACAAGGAGTATTGTGATTGGTGATTGATGTTTCAGTTGCAAGGTTGTTGATCATTATTGATAATGTTGTACTTGATTGAGAAACCTTCTGTGTGGTTGGTCTGCCTGTGTCAGGAGGGATGTAGACACCTCCTGTAGCCTAGTATATAAGTCTCTATGTGTGTTTATTTTGTGTAAAGCATCATGTGCCGTATCAAGAGTCTTGGGCCCTTTAAAGGCAGGGTTTTCACTCTTGCGACACACCTGACGGAGATTACTAGTTTATGCCTGAGGAGTCGGCCAGGAGCCTATTTGACCTTCTCTCTCTCCGGAGAAGAGAACTAAGATTTAACACCCTGCTTTCCTGTGTAGAAATAGTAAAGTCTACTACTATGGATTCTTTCTTCTATGCTCGTACTGTACGTAACCCAGTATGTCGTTAATGTTTGTGTTGTGCGCCTTATGGCTATGGTCATTAACGCTTGCAGTTACTTGTTGAGCACTTGTGTCTTCTTGTTGTGATCATGGTGTTTGCGTCTTGTTAGTCGTTGGGTGGCAATGTAGAGTCAAGTGTGTTTGTTTCCTATCTACACGCGTGCACACACCTTAACAAATAAAAAATAAAAAATATTGCACCTACTATCAGAGTTGTTGTCATAACGACCAGGTTCGTTACACCATATATATATATATATATATATATATATATATATATATACGTTATATTTACAGGGGAAGAACCCCACCTAAATTACAAAAAATATTTAAGCATAGACAGTACCCATATCATACAGGACTAAATGAAGTTGAGTTTAAAACATATATTGTGTACTTATAAATTAAGGTTCAGTACATCTATCGTAGACTTAAAACCTTATGTCTCTATGCACTCTGGGCGCTTCTCATTTTATGGGTGCTAGCTCCTCTTCACTAGCCCCTTCATTCATATTTCCTTGGGTTGTTCCCTTATGCTAATGCATGATCACATGCATGGAAAATAGTGGTTTCAACCAACCCTCTTTTCTTCTTGCAATCCTCCTCCATCTGAAACGTACCCCATCACCAAAATAGTGGTTGAAATTGCAGCCCGCTCAAGGAAGAATATCCTCCGTGCAAGTTTTGGCTCCGCAATCATCCCCGTTTGTCGATCTCCTTCCTCTCAGCACTGCTTCCACTCAACAACTGCTATCAAACTCCATTCCACCCTTATTTCCTTTTTCCACCTTTCTACCCAGATTCCAAGGATCTTTCGACACCTAACTCTTGTCTAGATCAACAACTATCATTGACTCTGCCTTTCCGGCCTCCGAGAGTTTCAACTCTCAACTCCACTCTCCTATGTGTGCCAATCTCCCAGAGTGGGAGATCTATTGCAACCTATTCCCTTGAATCCATGTCTAGGATCTCCTCCACGGATATGACCTTCGGGGATCTCAAATCTCAAGTACTTTTTCCTTCTCCTTAAATACGCAAAATCTTTCCATGTGTCCTCTTAAATCAGGCAACCGAGAATTACTTTGGGTCCTTTCCCATAGTCCACAAATCTTCACCATGTCTCCTCTCCAGATCTGTCGGTTTAGATTCACTTTGGGTGATCTAACGACTCCGATATGTTCCAACTCTCTGGAATTATGAGATATCAAATCTCAATCTCTCATCCCTGTTGACTGGATATGTCTCAGGGTTCTATATCTGGCACCACGTGTCCTCCTTCGCATCGATGACCCTTGGCATTTCCAAGACTCTGACCTTCGAAAATTTCAAATATCAACATCCACAAGTCTCCATAGTGAATCCTTTCAGAGTCCACGATCTGGTGACACATTTCCGACCTATATCAATAGCTAAAGTTCACTCCGGTTGTTTTGGCTTCGATTGTTTCAGTTATCAAACTGAAAATCCAATGTAATTTTCTCTAGAGCTTGCGATCTAGTGACAAGTGTCCCCTCATAGATCGACAACTCTCAGCTCTTCGGCTCTTCAGGGTTCCGCTATTTCAACACTTCAACTTCCAGCTCCTTATGGATCTCCCAAACCATTGACACGTATCCTCTTTGGATCCAACAATATAGACTCTTCTTTCACAAATTGGGATTTCGCAACTTGCGACTTCCAGGTTCAAACTTCCTCCACATTCTCGACTTCTGAAATACTGATATTTTCGAAGTGCCAAAATCCGATTACTCACGCTCCTCTGGATATAACATTCTATATATTCCCTTCGCATATCGGGACTTTGTGTTTCATGAAGTTGGATGGTCTCTCACTTCCTTGCTCTTGATCCCTGATATCTTGAAATTCTCCCTGGACAATCGAAGGTCCATATCTCTCCTCAATCAACGGCTAAAATTAAATCGTGATTTCATGTTTGGCGAATCCTCACAACTCCACCCTTTGACCTTTCCACTTTGAGAGTCGGTGAAATGATGATCTCTTGCCACGTGTACCCTTTCAATGGATGGTCCCGATGATTTCGGGATTTCACGTTTCGGGGTTTCATAGATTTCACTCTGCTTCTTCCAAATCTTTTGGTTGTGAAATTCTAATAATTCATTGCGACTAACCAGTGTGCTACTTCTCTGAGATCTAACAACTTGAAAGATTTTGGCTTCTCCTAAATTGATCTTAACCCTTGATCTTCCTTCGATTACCTTGAATTTTTGTGCTTCACCTTTAGCCACTTCAACTTTTCAAGACTTAGACACTTTTCTAAGTGTTTCCTCTCAAGACTTAACCACTATTCCTCCTGAGATTTGTTTTCACTTTCTTCCCTAACTTGGAATATTTCAAATGTTTCAAAGGCTACGCCTTCCAAATTTATCTAAAACCCCTACTGGAGACAATTTCCCTAAATAATAGTTATGATCGCAAGTGTTATGTAGAGTTTGAAGACTAGTTTAAATAATGGACCGACTCTGTAATAGGTAACAGGTTTATGTATCTAAATCCCTAGACATTTGCTCATGAGATTAAAAAGAAGAGAATTGTAACCCTTTTTTATAATCAACACAGTCGGCTAAAAAGAAAAATACTTGCAAAAATCGAGACATAGATTTTCGTGTAATAGATGTTCATGTAGCTTGGAAAATTGGTATAGGTAACAACACATATACAGATATATATTTCAATTTTGATGTTCACTCAAAATTTCATTTGGTAATTGCATAATTTAAACATTTCTTAATAGCAGTCACAGATTGATTCGATAATTACTTTCCTATTGTAGACCATAGATTATATCACAGGAATAGGAACTTTCAAACTTTCATCTACAACAATACACACAACAGTTTTCTTAGTTCTACTCAGGAAACTTCCATACATTTATCAATAGTTAGCACATACAACAGTCTTTCTTGGCTCTACGCAATGCATAATATCAAAGATAGAGGCTTATTCAATAATTCATTTCCTTCTACCCAACCAATAGTTGTATACTAACAGTCATTCATCAATATAACATTTAATGAGAACTAAGTAAATGCGTTTTACCAATTATTAATCAACATAACATTCATCCAGGGAAGAGTAGAAGAACATATCTGAACAAATTACTGGGACAACAAATGGAACAACCAAGTTCCACTCAACCATAGAATAGAACATCCAAAACTATTTGTTCCATTCACCCCCTAGCCTGACCATGAATCCATGAGAGCGAACCTTGAAAATCCTCTTTCACTGTAGTCTTCTTTAGATCCTAATTTTCCTTGCCTCACACTCAAAATTAGTGAGCTCATAACAACAAGTGATAGGATTTTCCAAATCTCAAGCTCTCCTTGCCTCACATTCAGAATTAGTGCTCATAACAACAAGTGATCTTCCCTTTCCTATCATACTAGGCAGTGTCCTGCCTCCTCCCATATGCTTTATATTAAAAATCAACTTGTGCCTAGGTCTTTTCCCCTTGGGAATTTTCGCATCTTTACAAATCCCTGATTTTCAGGGGCTGTCAATGGCCAAATTCCTAATTTTCCACTTGTAAAATTCATTCTTGAGGTAGTTCAATCATGTTCCCCACTCACGGAGTCATGGTCAGATGATTTCAACTTGGTTGTTCCATTTGTCCCTCAGCAATAAATATAAAATTATTTGTCTCTTACAAGTGTCATAGTCAAAGAGTTAGTTCGGAAAATAAAGTCTTTGCCCATTTAGTCACAATAATTAAATTACAATTAACCAAATTTGGAATTCGTAATTTCCATAAATGGCAATAATTTTCCAAATTCGAATTTGCCAAAAATGAAAATAAATTCCTAAGTGCACTCAAACTTCAATAATAATTTATTTTTGGGGATATTACATGAGACAAACTTTTTAATAAATTAAATGCCGGAAGAAAAATGGAACAACCAAGTTAAAAATAATTGACTATGACTGCATGAGTCGGAAACAAGTTTGAGTTAACTCAAAGCTTATTTTTACAAGTGTCAGAAGTTGATTTCTATCACTGGCAGCCCCTGAAAATCAAGGATTTGTAAAGTTGTGAATTTATCCAAGGAGGGAAAGGAATGGAAAGACCTAGGCACATGGTAAATACAACATATGTGGGAGGAAGGACGTTTCTTAGTATGTTGGGGGATTGAGAACTATTTTTTCTATTATGAACACATCTGGTGTGAAGAAAAACATTTTTTGAACTGTTGAAAGTCACAGTAGCTAAGGAGTGTGACTTAGTCTTACCTTATGGAATCATGGTCAAGCTAGGGGGTGATCAAGACAAGTGATCATGGTTGTTATGTTTCTATGGTTGGGTGGAACGTGGTTGTTACATTTGTTTCCCAACATCAGTATTCATATTTGTATCTCAGCTATGTACTTTTATGGTTGATGTTATATTGTTGATGTTATATGCTCAATGTTGTTTTGTATATTCCATATATATAAATAAGAATCTATTTAAGTGGACTATGTAGCCCTGTTAGATTCGTGGCTTGCCACTTTGTAAGAGTATCTGTAGTTACTTTTTATGAAGTGTTATGGTTTAGTATATATATATAAGTGTGTGTGTGTGTGTGTGTGTGTGTACATAAATATAAGACTGTGTATATGTGCTTATTGGCCATGATATAATTATTTATTTGATTTTTGTTCATTTATTGTACAAATTAGATACTTCACAAAGAAACAAGTATAAATAGACTGTATTGAAATTTCTAGTATTATGATGAGTATAGGTGGAAAAGAATAAAATTTCCAAATAAACTTTTTTATTTATTAACACAAAAAGATAATTGATACAGTAGATCTCAACATGTTTGACAAAATACATTTATTACAGTCAATAGGCTGCTGACCAAACAATATAGATGGGTTTCCCATAGACCAAAGAACTCCATAACTAGTTTAAACAGAGTTTTAAAGAGTCTGCATAAAACTGTATGTAACTGAAGTGAATGCGCACATGGACCGGTGGAAAGAAAAGAATGGAACCTGAATACCTTTTGGTGAAAAAACCCTTCTTTCATCAAGTACACTATTATTTCTATCCTGGAAGAGAGAAATGAAAAGGTTTTAATATCTTTACTAGTCTCCAAGTATTTAAATAATGAGATAATTAAAATAAGTAAAAGGCGTAACTTATCTTGGATATCGATGAATATTGGATCATCTTTGTTTTCAAGTGATAAGTATTCAATCCACGATTCAAGAGGAGGAGTGGGTTGGTAACCATCTGATGGGTTCCCTCGCAAAGAAAAAGGGACCCATCATCAAATTATATCCATGTGAAATTATTCTCTTGTGTAATAAAAGGAAGCAAACACACATTTTAATCATGTTCTGTTGCTTTTCCATCTGGGTACATGCCTTTAGATTATAAAATACAGATATTAGACACAAAATAAAGTACAATATGTAATCAAGTGAAGGAACCTTTAACAAATAATTTAACCGAGAGGTAGTGATATCCAGCTCTCTTCCTATGGAGGCTAAAACGATACAAGATGTTCATCGAAATAGTCTATTTTTCACAAAACAAGTCATCTAAGAGAATTACTTAAAAGTAATTACCAAACAAATCTGTACAGAGGACCAAAAAGAATGGAAGGAAATTTACTGTGACGAAGTCAACAATTAAAATAGAGTTACCTTTTGTTTTATCGTAAATCAAAGATAAAAAATTCGACAAGAATAGTGTTCACAGTAAAGAAATCATTAAATCAAAAGTGTTTACAGAGACGCAAGGATGCGATATGGGGAGATACAATTAATATAACTTAATTTGTATGTTAAAGTCTAATAATGCAACTAACTCCTAAATTATGTAGACATAGATCTCATTATAGCAGATGACCTAGAAAGTGAAGGTCACTACCGAGATGATTGTAATGTTTTAGAAGATATTAAATCTTATCAGAGATAGAGAACGATTTTTCTCAGACGATTTTTGATCTGAGTTAAATATTCGTTGAGTACCTACAAGAAAAATTGAAATCTTTAAAAAGTGAAAACCTTGTTCAACTTACCTTTTCGAATGTAAGAGGTCGAATGGACCTCCTTGGACTCCGGATTGAGTTAGGGAGTGGAGTGTATATGGTTTGAGTATTTATGTTATTGCGTATGTGACATATGACTGGGTATATTATGATGTTGTTTATGGATCGTTGACATGTTTCGTTGATGGATGCAGGATGACGATTGATTGCTAATTAGACTTGCATTAGGAGTAAAGGGGCCATGCACAACAACCAGATCTATTGAGGGAGAGGTGTGGAAACATCCCTACCATAGCCTCCTAGCACTCTCGTCGTGGCTCAAACTGTAGGTTAAGGATTACCTAGTTTGAGAGATCCATAGTGTCATGAGGGCAGACTGAGACAGTCGCTCATGAATATTTTAAGAGGCACGCAATAAGTCAGGGTATTTATTCCTTAGACTCCCTTAGTCTCCCACAAGGTCGCCTAACATAGTATTGACTCCAAGGGTTGGACGTCTACCAAAATCAATCAAAATGCAAGTGGCACCCTTGGAGAATGTAGTGCATATTGAACGGAATGTCACATAAATGAAACATGAATAAAGGTGAGTGGCACCCTTAGAGAACGTAGTGCATCTTGAAGGGCATGTCGCATAAATGAGACATGAATAAAGGTGAGTGGAACCCTTGGAGCACGTACTATGTCCTAAAGAGGATGTCGTGATTTTTAACACTGGTGAGTCAATGAACCTAGGTGCCTAGAAAACAATATATTATTTTGACATGGTCAACCTTAAAATAAATGTTGTATGAGTAAAGTCTAATAATTATAAATTTTTCCCTTAAAATTTTCTAAGACTAGTTGAAATTAAAGCCTAGGTCTAAGTTAGGATATGAGGACAAAAAAATATTTAAGCAATTAATAAAGGGGGGATGAAGAAAAATCAAATTTAGAATTTAAAGGAGAATTAAATTATCTCAAAATATAATTACCAATATGTGAAAAGACATGCTAATTTGGAACTTAGACAGAAAAGGGAAATTAAATGAAAAAGGAATGTGGAACATAGAAACGAATCTAGTCTAGAGAAATTTCCTAATTGGAACTCAACTAAGATTTAAGAAAGGTGTCAGTAATTAAAGGAATTTGAGGGAATAAAGGGACATCAAGGAGCATTTTTAGGAACGATTTTAGGTGGGTGAGGGAAATTGGCAAATTAATTTAATTAATTAAATGAATTTCTAGTGTAACTAAGAAATCAGTTGACAAGTGTACGAGGTAGAGTTTTTCCTAATTAATTTTTAATAAAATGAATTTAACATGAAAATGGGAAGTGTCACTAAGAATAAATCTATAACATTAATGAGGGAGATGGAGGAAGGGATAACGACTGATATGCTTAAGGTTGTGCTATCGGATTTTTCTTGATTGATTTTTCTTGTGGGAGTTGGGATACCCAGTTCGAATATAGAGTGCTAGCTTGACCTTGCAAGGCGAATTGTGAGCTAGCTTTTCTCTAGTTGTGTGTGTGGCCCATTTTCATCTTAGGGGGCTAAGGGGGAAGAAGAGTACCCCTAGAATTAGCTGGGAGGTACCGGTGAAGTCTTCATGGTTAGAAATCTAGGAGTTGGATGGAGCGCAAGTGCAAAGGGACATCTTCGATTTTGTCATCTCGGTTACAATAACTCTTATCCTGAAAGTTGTAATTATGTGAAGGTTTAATCATAATCGAGTTATAGAATTCTATTGTTACTATATTATAATTATGGTTGAATTGACGTGTTCGTTAATATCCTTGAGATCTAATTAAGGATCTTGGCATGTAAAAGAAACCCATTCCAGATCTGATTGTTCTGTTGAATGAAATTAAAAAAAAAAAAATGTTCAATTTATTTAAGAAAAATTAATGGTTATGATTTCCTGTATAAAACACATTTCCATGGGTGGCTTCTTGCTTGACCTTCTTAATCCTCCCTACAACTCTTCTGCGCAAGATATTTCAGTCCATCGACTCATTGATTTATTGATTGGTGTGACTGGATTTCTTTCGCTGCCTCAAACTCTCATCGATTTTTTTTATTGTGGAATTGTTTTCCTTGTCCTAAAGCATTTTCTACTTCGAATATTCCTTGGTTCCTCATTATGCGTTTTTCCTTCCTGTATGGTGCATTCGATGGTGGTTCTCTGCTTATTGGGAAAGTTATTTTTCCCTAATTTATCTCTTCTCCCGAAACGATTTTTGATGTAGGAGAATCGCCCACGTCAAGCGAGCCAGCGCGGAAACAGAGGACAGCTGGACAAACCAGCCAAATTGATTTTTGAATTTCACCTTGAAACTGTTGCGCAAACATTAATGAGGAGATTTAATGAGGCGCACTTGTAAAATGTATTTGGACCTTGAGCAGATAGCTCTCATCCTTAGGTAGACAGTCGGCATTTAGTAGATTTAATGCAGTTAGATAGGATATTTAATTTAGATCTGATAGTTTAGAGTCCAAGAGGGAAAATGGATATAGACACCCTCCTTTGTACATTGTAACATTAGCTACAGCATTCAGGAAGAGCAAGAGCAAGTAGAGCAGTGTATGAAGAACACCCATGTACAGGAAATTGAATTAACAGAGAGAACTTTGATTCAAATTCATGGTTTTGTGTTGTTTCTCTGTGTGTTGATGTTATGCTCATGAATGTCTGCTTCCTGTCATATAATTTCTTTTATATGCTGTGTATGTGATTTCATGGTTAAATGGAAATCTGAGAGGGTGAGCGAATGAGTTTCAATTGTTTCTCTGTATGAGCCAGAGACTTCCTACAAGGAGTGCAGTTGAAGTGTCCGCAAGGAGTGCATTGACAGAAGGGTTCACCCAGAGTTAGATTTTTCTCTCATTCGTCCTCAGAAGGGTAGTTGGACGTAGTGCCATGAAAGGAGTGCACAGGCCAGGGAGAAGTCTCAGAGTTGCAATTCTGAGTGAAGTAATTGAAATATTTCTGCTGCAGGTGTGCGCAGGGTCGAGTGCCTTTAACACTTAAGCGTTATTGAAGATTTTCCGCAAGGAAAGCGTGCAAGGGTTCTTCTGAAGATTGAAGTGGAAGAAAGATCAGGAGGAATAGGCCTTCGAATTCACTGGAGGCAAGTGCAAGAGAGATGTCGTGGGAATTCAGAAGAAATCATCATAGGTTCATGAACAATTGAGAGAGTCTCGTGGGGAGACGCTCCTTCATTTCGTGGATTTATCAGGAGGAGAACGGACGGACGAAATATTTGGAGGAGATTTCGCGAAATTCCGAGGATCGTTAGACCTCGTGGAGGTGTCAGGAGGTTACGGCGAGAACGTCCAGGGGTTTTAAGCTCAGGAGGAGCGTAGTCGTCGATCAATACTACACAGGAGCCGTTAGATCTACACGTGATATCATGTATCGGGGGTTCGCGAGTTGGAATTGCAAGGGATTGCATCAAGAACCGCGATAGCGCGAGATGCGATATCCCGACCATATCAGAACCGTTCATTGTTGAAGACATGTGTCAGGAGATCCCGAGGAGTCCGAATTCGGAGAATCGGGGTTCCTGAGAACAGGAAACAATTGCACATTGGAGTCACGATCCGCGATATTCCGATGGTGACGCAACAGTGTGGGACCACGAGAGCTAGTGGAGTACAGGTGGCATCATATTGGGGATCAGGGAAAGGCTAGTCCCGAGCCCATCGACATCAGGATTCACGATCCTGTGAAGTCTGATATCCCGATAGAAGTGATGGGGAGTCGAAGAGACAGCTCACGCGTGTGTTGGAGTTTCGGCATATCGCGAGTCGGGAGTTGGAAATGAGAGTGTTTGGTATTGCGAGTTGCAAAACCACGATAAGGGAAAAAGTTCCAATAAGGCGAGATAAAGTCAGCGTTGACTAAATCCATCGGGTCTCGGGGATTTGGGAGCCCAATAATCATCCGAGAAATTGTGAAGTCGCGAGTTTCATTCCTCCGAGAAGTCAAGGAAGGGGGGGATCGTGCCAGAGAAGAGAATCTGTGGGTAAGAAGGATTCCCAATAGGGGATTGGAAGAACCTTTGATTTCTTCAGGCTAAAGGGAGAAGAATATCCTGAGGAAGCAGACGTGCTCCGTGGAGTGCAGCTGCGTCAGAGTGGTATCAGAGCTAAGATCTTGTCTGTATATTTCAGGCAAGGGAGCCAGAGAAAAGGAGCACTCTGATACACGTAGAGTGGTATCAGAGCGAGAATTCTTCGCTTTCTATAGTAGAGAAGGAAAATTTTCCATGCCACCAAGAAGAGAAAGGCAGTCACCTGATCCAGAAGACAGGGAGGTGCGGAGAAGAGGTAGGCCGACAGGAAATCCAGAAATGGAGAGACAGATGAGATATCTCTGAGCAAGGCTTGAAGAAATGGAGACAACTCAGAAACGCGGAGTTGGTGCAGGGGATATTAGTGATTCTGAAGTTGAAGAGGAGGCTGGACATGAAGAAGAGGTCATAGCAGAAGATGCATCAACCGAGCGGTTGATAAAAGCCATCGCCAGGATGGGTGCAAAGTCAAAAATGGACATTCTAGTCTATGAAGGAAATCTGGATGCAGAAGAGCTTCTAGATTGGATAAGGGCTCTTGACACCTACTTCGATTATGAGGATATCAAAGAGGACAATAAAGTCAAGCAAGTTGTCACACGCTTGAAGGGACATGCAGCATTGTGGTGGGACGAGCTACAAGCTGACAGGCGCTGCAAAGGCAAGCAAAAGATTAAAATATGGGATCGAATGATTGCAAAGATGAAGGAAAAGTTCATCCCAAGAGACTATCAAATTACTCTGTTCAGGCAAATGTAGAACCTGAGACAGAAACTGATGACAGTGAAAGAATACACTAAAGAATTCTATCGACTGAACATCAGAGTAGGTCATCGAGAGAGAGATGATGAGAAGGTGGCTAGATATCTGAATGGTCTGAGATACGACATTCAAGATAAATTAATCATGCTAACCATCCGAATGGTGGAATATGCTTACCAATTGGCTCTGAAAGCCGAAGAGAAGTTGAGCCGTAAGAAAGGACAGTGGGGCTGAGGCAGAAGCCAGCCCAGAGGCAAGGCAGTTGCCCAGGAGAAATTCCAGAAGCCCAAGGAGGAATGGAAGAAACCTTAGAGTAAGGTTGAAAGACGTGGAACCTCACAGAGGCAGCCATATGTAGAACAAAGAGGGCAGCAAAATGATCAGCGAGGGGATTATGATGATGCAAATGCTCTGCCTCATACTAGAGGTCGAGGTAGAGGAAGAGGTGGAGTAATCACATGCTTCACATGTGGAAAAAATAGTCACAAGTCATATGAGTGTCCAGAGAAAAAGAAGGATGCAGGGGAAGCTCACATCGTAGAAGTGCAGAGGCATGATGTTGATACTGAGGACACAGAGGGCGGAAGATCACTTGCGATGCATAAATTCCTTTTGACACTCGAGAAGGAGGTGGAAATATCAGTCCAAAGGACCAGATTGTTCAGGACTTCTTGCAAAACCAAGGACAGGGTGTGCAAGGTTATCGTGGACAGTGGTAGCATGGATAATCTCATTTCAACCGAGATGGTAGAGAAACTGGAGCTAGAAACGACTGATCATCCCTGTCCATACAAAGTTTCATGGCTACATAAGGGACACCAGGTAACTATTACAAAACAATGCTTGGTTGAATTTAAAATAGGTGGGTATAATGATAAGATTCTGTGTGATGTTATTCCCATGGATGTATGTCATCTATTGCTGGGTAGACCATGGAAATACGATCGAAATGTAATTCATGATGGGAGAATGAACACATATACTCTGGAGAAGAATGGGAGAACCCATATGTTTTTTCCGATAAAGGACAAGGAGGTGAAGCCGGAAGTAAACAACACAATACTTCTCATGAGTGGGAAAGAGATTCTTACAGAGGTTGAGAAGAATGAAGATCCACAGTTCTTTGTGGTCTGAAAACCGAGAATTGTTCTGACTAGCACAAGAGTGGATGATTTGCCGGATGAAGTTCAGGAACTACTGGAAGAGTTTTCTGACATTATAGTGGACGAATTACCTCGTTCGTTGCCACCGATGAGGAGCGTGATTCATCACATAGACCTCATACCAGGAGCTAGTTTGACGAACAAAGCTGCGTACAGGTTGACGCCGCAAGAAAATGAGGAGGTTAAGAAGCAGGTCCACGATTTGTTGGACAAAGGATTGGTCAGAGAAATTTTGAGTCAATGTGTTTTTCCGACAGTGCTCAGTCTGAAGAAAGACGGAGGCTGGAGGATGTGTACCGACTCAAGAGCGATCAACAAGATAACCATTAGATACAGTTTTCCATTGCCGAGAATGGATGATCTGATGGATTGCCTGAGTGGGGTAAAATATTTTTCAAAGATAGACTTGAAAAGCGGATACCACCAAATTCGCATGAGGGAAGGCGATGAGTGGAAAACAACATTCAAAACAAACAAAGGTTTGTATGAATGGCTAGTCATGCCATTTGGCTTGACAAATGCGCCAAGTACTTTTATGAGGCTGATGAATGAAGTCCTGAGGGAGTTCATCAGAAAATTTGTCATCGTGTATTTGGACGACATACTGATTTACAGTAAATCAGAGGATGAACATCTAACGCATTTGGCCATTGTGATGAGAAATCTACAGCAGGAGAAGCTGTTGATCAATGTGAAGAAATATTCATTTATGAAGACAGAACTCATTTATTTAGGTTTTGTTATTTCGACGAATGAATTGAAGATGGATCCGGATAAGGTGGAAGTAATCAAGAATTGGCCATAACCAAGAAATGTTTTCGAGGTGAGGAGTTTTCATGGTTTGGCTAGTTTCTACCGAAAGTTCATTAGGAATTTCCATGGAATTAGCGCAGCGATGAAGGATACAGTGAAGAAGTGGTATAAATCTTTTCACTGGACAACTGAGGCTGAAAAGAGCTTCAATCTGTTGAAGCGGAAGATAACAGAATGACCAGTTTTGGTGTTGCCGTATTTCATGAAGACATTTCAGGTGAAATGTGATGCCAATGGGTATGCCATAGGAGCGGTCCTAAGTCAAGAAGACAGGCCGGTTGCATATTTCAGCGAGAAACCCGATGAGGTGAAATTGAAATACTCCACGTATGATAAGGAATTTTATGCTATCATACAGGCGCTGAAGAAGTGGAGGCATTACTTGATCCCAAGGGAATTTGTATTGTATAGTGACAATCATGCGTTACAGTTTGTGACTCAACAAGAGAAGTTGAATCAGAAACATGAAAAATGGGTAGAGTATATGAAAAATTTCACGTTTGTAATCAAACACATTTCGGGTACTGCTAACAAAGTGGTTGATGCTTTGAGCAGGAAATGTTTGTTGCTGCAGGAGTTCCGAGTCAAAACCTTGGGTTTTGATAATCTCAGGGACATGTACGCAGGAGATGCAGATTTTGGAAAAGCGTATGAAGCGACTGAGAACCCAGTTCTCAGAGATAGGAGTCCTTGGGTAGATTACATGATCTAGGAAGGATTGTTGTTCAGAGGCAATCAGCTGTGTATTCCAAATTGCTCCATGAGGGAGAACTTGTTAAAAGAGAAACACAGTGGAGGCTTGGCAGGACATTTTGGCCATGAAAAGACATTCGCGAAGCTGAACGAATCATACTTTTGGCCAGGGATGCGGTGGGAAGTCAAGAGGTTTGTTGATAGATGTCAAATTTGTCATCATTCAAAAGGGAGGAAGAAGAATGCAGATTTTTATCAACCATTTTCCATACCGGAGAGGCCATGGGAGGCGATAAGCATGGATTTTTTATTGGGTTTGTCGAGGACGCAAAGAGGTGTTGATTATGTCTTTGTAGTAGTGGACAGGTTTTCAAAGATGGCACACTTCATTCCATGCCAGAAGACCAGCGATGCGACGCACATTGAAAATCTGTTTTTCAAAGAGATCATTAGACTTCATGGATTTCCGAAAAGTATTGTTTCGGACAGAGACACAAAATTCATAGGGCATTTTTGGAGGATGCTATGGAAGAAACTAGGGACTAATCTGGTGTTTAGTTCTTCTTATCATCCTCAGACGGATGGACAAATGGAAGTGGTGAACAGAAGTCTAGGAGACTTGCTGAGAAGCTTGGTGATGGAGCACCACAACGGTTGGGATAACATATTGCCATAGGCAGAGTTTGCGTACAACGATTCAATGAATCGGAGTACAGGAAACAACCCATTTCAAGTTGTATATGGCACACAGCCAAGAGGAGTTTCTGAATTGTGGGATTCAGGACAGATTGCTACTAGCAGCGCTAGTGCAGAAGAGTTCGTTGAGGCGATGAGAGAACTTCACAGTCAGGTGAAGCAGCGATTGCGAGATTCTAATCAGGAGTATAAGCGCAGAGCAGACCAGCATCGGAGACAACTTCAGTTTGAAGTTGGTGATCTAGTTCTGGTGCATCTGAGGAAAGAAAGGTTCCCGAGGGGAACATACAATAAACTCAAGATGAAGAAAATCGGACCCTGCAAGGTCTTGAAGAAATTCGGAGAAAATGCTTATGAGATTGAGTTGTCGGATGGCATCGGGATATCTACGATATTTAATATCGCAGATTTATATCCATACAAGGTTGGAGAGGCAGAGACTGGAACTGAGGAACCAATGATCCAGTGGATGAAACAATTACCAGTAGCAAAGAAGCCGCAGATGGAATGCATACTGGACAAGCGAGTGGGTAAGAAGACTAGGAGAAAAGAATACTTCGAGTATCTAGTCAAGTGGAAGAATCACCCAGTGGAGGATGCCTGCTGGGAAAGTGAAGCGATGATACAAAAACATGGGCAGACCGTGCAGGAGCTCATGGACAGGAGCCCATGAAATTTTTCAAGTGAGGGAGTATGATGCAGGAGCATCGCCCACGTCAAGCGAGCCAGCGCGAAAACAAAGGACAGCTGGACAAACCAGCCATATTGCTTTTTGAATTTCACCTTGAAACTATTGCACAAACATTAATGAGGAGATTTAATGAGGTGCACTTGTAAAATGTATTTGGACCTTGAGAAGATATCTCTCGTCCTTAGGTAGACAGTCGGCATTTAGTATATTTAATGCAGTTAGATAGGATATTTAATTTAGATTTGATAGTTTAGAGTCCAAGACGGAAAATGGATATAGACACCCTCCTTTGTACATTGTAACATTAGATACATCATTCAGGAAGAGCAAGAGCAAGTAGAGCAGTGTATGAAGAACACCCATGTACAGGAAATTGAATTAACAGAGAGAACTTTGATTCAAATTCATAGTTTTGTGTTGTTTCTCTATGTGTTGATGTTATGCTCATGAATGTCTGCTTCTTGTCGTATAATTTCTTTTATATGTTGTGTATGTGATTTCATGGTTAAATGGAAATATGAGAGGGTGAGCGAATGAGTTTCAATTGTTTCTCTGTATGAGCCAGAGACTTCCTGCAAGGAGTGCAGTTGAAGTGTCCGCAAGGAGTGCGTTGATAGAAGGGTTCACCCAGAGTTAGCTTTTTCTCTCATTCGTCCTCAGAAGGGTAGTTGGACGTAGTGTCATGCAAGGAGTGCGCATGCCAGGGAGAAGTCTTAGAGTTGTGATTCTGAGTGAAGTAATTGAAATATTTCTGCTGCAGGTGTGCACAGGGTCGAGTGCCTTTAACACTTAAGCGTTATTGAAGATTTGTCGCAAGGAGTGCGTGCAAGGGTTCTTCTGAAGATTGAAGTGGAAGAAAGATCAGGAAGAATAGGACTTCGAATTCAATGGAGGCAAGTGCAAGAGAGCTGCCGTGGGAAGTCAAAAGAAAGCATCATAGGTTCGTGAACAATTGAGCAAGTCTCGTGGGGAGATGCTCCTTCATTTCGTGGATTTATCAGGAGGAGAACGGACGGATGAAATCTTTGGAGGAGACTTCGCGAAATTCCGAGGATCGTTGGATCTCGTGGAGGTGCTAGGAGGTTACGGTGAGAACGTCCAAGGGTTTTAAGCTCAGGAGGAGCATAGCCGTCGATCAAGACTACACAGGAGCCGTTAGATCTACACGTGATATCGTGTATCGGGGGTTCACGAGTTGGAATTGCAAGGGATTGCATCAAGAGCCGCGATAGCGCGAGATGTGATATCCCAACCAGATCAGAACCATTCATTGTTGAGGACGTGTGTCAGGAGATCCCGAGGAGTCGGAGTTCAGAGAATCGGGGTTCCTCAGAACAGGAAACAATTGCACATTGGAGTTCCAATCCGTGATATTCCGACGGTGACACAACAGTGTGGGACCACGAGAGCTAGTGGAGTACAGGTGGCATCATATCAGGGATCAGGGAAAGGCTAGTCCCGAGTCCATCGACATCAAGATTCACAATCCTGCGAAGTCCAATAGTTTGATAGAAGTTATAGGGAGTCGAAGAGACAGCTCACGCGTGTGTCAGAGTTTCGGAATATCACGAATAGAGAGTTGGAAATCAGAGTGTTTGTCATCCTGAGTTGCGAAACCGTGATAAGGGAAAAAGTTCCGATAAGGCGAGAGAAATTCAGCGTTGACTAAAGCCATCGGGTCTCAGGGATTTGAGAGCCCAATAATCATCCGAGAACTGCGAAGTCGCGAGTTTCGATCCTCCAAGAAGTCAAGGAAGGGGGGGATCGTGCCAGAGAAGAGAATCTGTGGGTAAGAAGGATTCCCGATAGGGGATCGGAAGAACCTTTGAGTTCTTCAGGCCGAAGGGAGAAGAAGATCCTGAGGAAGCAGATGTGCTCCGTGGAGTGCAGTTGCATCAATTTTTCCCAAACCTGCTTTGGTCATTTCCAAAGCTCTGTATTGGTAAGCACCATGACGTTGCCTCCTCCTTTTTCCCATTAATTCTCCTTCATTGTCTTGTGAATTCCCTGGTATTCCTTAGCATTTAATCCTAAGCTTATTCTTAGTGTATGGATATAGAAGCATGCCCTCTTCCAGAGCTCATTACCCGTGTCTAAATCCCGAGCATATTCATTGTGTTTTGAGTGAGATTCACGCCCACACTTAGACCTCACGCTGGTGCTAAACCTCGACTCCCTTCATTGTGTTCGGCGCGAGAATTGATCCTAAGTCAGAGCTTCCTCCTGGAGGGTTTCTTCGTATCAACTAATGTATCTATGCATTTTAATTAACCTCAAGGAACTGATATCCTCTTTTCATTTTCCCTTCCGCAACTGGAAATTTCCCTATGCATTTTAACCTAATAAATTGGCATTTCTCTTAGCATTTTTACCTCAGCAAACTGGAATTATCTCTGCATTTTAACCTCAACATTTGAAAATCTCTTAGCATTTATCACCTCAACCACTGATGTTTTCTGTATGCGGTTTCACCTCAACAATATTGATTTTCTCTATGCGTTTACACATGCAACCTCCTTGTGAATGACCTTGTGCTCTATGTTTTTCACCTAGTTTTCCCTTGACTTTTTCCTAGCGTAGTATGTTCTAGAACAACGTTTTCTTTGTTGCACATTTATGGGTACCATATCCCCACGTCATTAGTTATGTTGGTAATACCATACGTGTGGAGTAATCCCAAGCTGAGTTCTTCCATGTAATAGATGTTCGTGGTGAGAATACTTATTCTTAGGTGGTTAAGTTGATGGTGTGACCTGCTAAAAAATATTAATGGTTACGTTAGTTCCGACGCACTTTAATTCACCATATTGTGAGGTACCTCTACCCTAGTCGCTACTTTAATGATCCTTGTTTACCCTTTTCCCACTAAATTTTAGCAATAAGGAGGTAATTAATTATGAAATTGGAGGGGTGTGGGAT
This sequence comes from Picea engelmannii, assembly GCA_009831015.1. Taxonomy (NCBI): domain Eukaryota; kingdom Viridiplantae; phylum Streptophyta; class Pinopsida; order Pinales; family Pinaceae; genus Picea; species Picea engelmannii. The sequence continues at coordinate 300,237 of ML793229.1, forward strand.
GTTTCCAATTTCCCTTGTTGCATGGGATTGATGGCAGGAAAATTATTGGTACCCTTTATTGACAACCTCTCGTGAGGTGGATTTTTTTTAGTTATGCAAAGTCCTTGTTAATTTGGAGTTGGGATAACTCTGGACGAATAGGATTCTATGATTGTTTTACTACCCAAACTTGAATTTTCTAAATAATGATTGAATAATGATTGCATTCTAGTCGCTTAAATTGTAAACTTAGTTAACATCCTAAAGGTCTAAATATCCTTACAGGTAACTATCCCTTATTTATGCTAATATTAAGTAGTTATACTTCTCATGCGCACTTTAAAGATAATGTAATGATTGATCTTGTAGACATTAGATGTCTTGCATGATTTAGATTATGTTGTAATGTATGAGATTAACAATTATTACTTGTGCCATTAAATTTGTTAATGTATGATGGATTAATAACTAGTTTTCTATTGCGCCATTGAATATTGATGTTGCCTGTTTGGATTAGAATGTCATTATTATTCTGCCTTAAATGTTATTGACGTATGACTAATTTATTAATTGTAATCTCTTGTGCCTAGAGAAATAAAGTTGATATCTCATGCATCTTGAATCATTGACATGTAAATGATGGATTAACTGAATAGAAAGATTGCTCGCAATTCAATAATGTGATGTATGACTAGTTGAGGAATTAGACCCCTTGCGCGCACTAAATTTTATGCTGATGAATGATGGTTTTAGAGGTTGAATTCTCACGTGCATTGAATATTTAAATGTTGATGTATGAATGATAAAGATGAGGAATTATCTTGCACCTTGATTAATTGATGATTAGGATTTAAGTTTGATCTAGATGATTTGGACTTTATTGTTTGTGGGATGTAGATACCTCCATGTTCCTCAGAATAGTCGCTAGCCCTGAGACCTTAAATTGTCAAAATCAATGGGAACCTGGGCTTGAGCATTGCTTATGTGTCTTGGAGGTCCTAACCTTGCAGGGTAGTTTGGGTAGGTAGTCATTTCATATTCATCAGTTGATTGAATGTTGTTGTAAATTGTTTCAAGATGATTATTATGTGCCAATATGTTACGCTATTTATGTTATGTGTCGCTATCTTTCGTAGACGGGTTGGATGGGTCGTTAGTGATTTCCATGATGAGTAGTTGGTATTGATTTTACTTACGTGTCGTTATCCAATTTGATGATATGTTTGTTACACTTCATCATTTTTATGTAAGCATAGAGTGTGCAACTTTTCATTTTTTATAATGTGTTGATTAAGTCATGTTATTAACTTTTATGATGTGTCACTATTAATTCGTGGATGCAATGCTTCCTCCATTACCATTTTTTTGTTGTGACACTTGCAATGATTTTATTTGTGTTGTCGTGTTGATTACACATTGTTTCTATGTGTGGACACTTTTTCCAAATGATTTTCAAGAAAGAAAAAAAAAATATCCGCTTCCTAGTCATGACAGAGGGGCCATTACATATGGTATCAAAGCCAGGTTTGACCCATGACTTGGGATCATTACACCTTCCACTATGACAAAACTTGATTATAATTTATCACTAATTAAATTGATTTGTATTTTTGCAGGTAATCATGGTTAGAGGATGTCGCGGAGGAAGATGATGTGGTGCTAGGGGAGGAGGCGCGATGCCTCCAATAGCATCCACACCCGAGGAGTATAACCCCTAAGGAGAAGAACAAGTCGTCAAACATGAATAGATAGTTGTGGGGGATGTGGTTTGGTTGATGAGGTCCTTTGAGAGGATTTCAGAGGCCTTGATTAGCCGTCTGGATAGAAATGAGGCTAGGGCACAGACACCCTCTGAGGTCCCATCGCGCGCCCCAGCCGGTACTAGTAGCGTTCACTGAGAACTCATGAAGGTAAAGTTTCCTGAATTATTTGGTGCCACGGATGACGCATCCTCTGAGGCATCGTTGGAGAATATGGCGATGTTCTTTTCACTTCGCGACTATACCTCCAACATGAAGGTTCGCATGGTGGTCTTTCAGCTGAAGGGGAGCACTCTTCTATCGTGGAAGATGCTCCTGCTAGAACTGAACGTGTTTGTCGAAGAAGTGTCATGGGAACTGTTCGAGGAGCAATTCCAAGAGAGGTATATCTATGAGGAATTCATTGAGATTCACCTCAATGAGTTCAACAACTTACAACATGGTGGTCATACAGTGCCTGAGTATGAGGCCCATTTCATGGAGCTTCTTCGGTATGATCTGCATCTGAACACCAAGAAGCTTAAGTTCAACAAGTTCATGCTCAACCTTAATGTCATAATTCATACGAAAGTGAGGATTTTAATTCCTCATACATTGCACGATGATTTTCAAAAGGCCCTCATAGTTGAGGAAGAGTTGATCGATAGGGGTCAGAGCAAGACTCCTATGAGACCGATGGGATAGGAGACATATGGTGCGCAGCAGCATCATGCACCAACTATACATGCAATAGGGTATCTAGGAACTCAGAAATGATACACATTCACGACACCATGATGATCGATGCCTCAGCAATAGACTCCCTACAGAAGACCACAACACTATCGTCATCATCATCCGCAGCAGCAGTAGTTCAAGAATGTTCCACAGAACAGACCAGGATTTCAGGTCGATGGTCCTTCAGCTTCTACTTTAGGGACCAAGAGTAATAAACCAAAGACAGGATTCATGAACGTGGTGAATAACCGCCTGACCGAGCCCCATACCACTGTGCTCAAGGCATCAGGTACAATCGACAATTGAACTTTAGTATTTGTTGGATCTCGTTGATTCGATGGTGGTTCTCTTCTTCTTGGGAATTTTATTTTTCCCTAATTTATCTCTGCTCCCGGAATTATTTTGCCCATCCCTGCTTTGGACATTTCCAAAGCTTTGTATTGGTAAGCACCATGGCTTTTCCTCCTCCTCTTTCCCTATAATTATCCTTCGTTGTCTTTTGAATTCTCTGGTCTTCCTTGGAATTTAATACCAAGCTTATCCTTGGTGTATGGAGTGAGAATCGTGCCATATTGTAGAGCTCATTCCCCACTTTTAAATCCCAAGCATATTCTCTGTGTTTTGAGTGAGATTCACTCCCACACTCAGACCTCACACCAGTACTCAACCCCGAGTCACTTCGTTGTGTTCAAAGTGATAATTGTGCCCAAGTCAGATCTTCCTCCTGGAGGGTTTCCCTTCGTATTAACTAATGTATCTATGCATTTTATTTAACCTCAGTGAACTGATATCCTCTTTGCATTTTCCCTTCTGCAACTGGAAATTTCCCTATGCATTTTAACCTCAACAATTGACATTTCTCTTAGGGTTTTTACCAAAGAAAACTCAAATTATCTCTATGTTTTAACCTCAACATTTGACATTCTCTTAGCGTTTATCACCTTAGTGAATGATGGTTTCTATACTCATTTTCACCTCAATAATCTAGAGTTTCTCTATTCCTTTACCCATGCAACCTCCTTGTGAATGACCTTGTGCTCTACATTTTTCAACTAGTTTTCCCTTGACTTTCACCCAATGTAGTATGTTCTAGCCCAACGTTTTACTTTCTGCGCATTTATGGTTACCATATCCCCATTCCATTAGTTATGATGGTAATACCCTGCGTGTGGAGGAATCCCATGCCAAGTTCTACCATCTAATCGACCCTCGTGGTGAGAATACTTATCCTTAGGTGGTTAAGTTGATGGTGTGACCTTCTCAAAAATATTAATGGTTAAGTTAGTTCTGGTGCACTTCAATTCACCATATTGTGAGGTAACTCTACCCTAGTCGCTACTTTAATGATCCTTGTTTACCCTTTTTCCACTAAATTTTAGCGATAAGGAGGTAATTAATTATGAAATTGGAGGGGTGTGGGATGTTTCCAATTTCCCTCATTGCATGGGATTGATGGAGGAAAAATTATTGGTACCCTTTATTAACAACATCTCATGAGGTTGATATTGTTTTAGTTATGTAAATTCCTTGTTAATTTGGAGTTGGGATAACTCTCGACAAATAGGATTCTATGATTGTTTTATTTCCCAGACTTGAATTTTCTAAATAACTATTGAATAATGAATAGATTCCAGTCGCTTAAATTGTAAACTTAGTTATGCTAATGTTAAATAGTTAAACTGGCAGTTTGGATTAGAATTTGGTTATTATTGCACCTTAAATGTTATTGAGGTATGATTGATTTATTAATTGTAATATCTTGTGCCTAATGAAACAAAGTTGATATCTCATGCATATTGAATCATTTACGTGTATATGATAGATTAACTGAATATAAATCTCATGCATAATTCAATAATGTGATGTACGACTAGTTGAGGAATTAGACTCCTTGCACGCACTGAAATGTTATGCTGATGAATGATGATTTTAGAGGTTGAATTCTCACATGGATTGAATATTTAAATGTTGATGTATGAATGATAAAGATGAGGAATTATCTTGCAGCTTGATTAATTGATGATTATGATTTAAGTTTGATCTAGATGATTTGGACTTGATTGTTAGTGGGATGTAGAAACCTCCTTGTTCCTCAGAACAATCGTCAACCCTAAGACCTTAAATGGTCAAAATCGATGGGAACCTAGGCTTAAGCATTTCTTATGTGTCCTGGAGGTCCTAACCTTGAAGGGTAGGTTAAGAGGGTATTCATTTCATATTCATCATTTGATTGAATGTTGTTGTAATTTTTTTCAAGATGATTATGATGTGCCAATCTGTTATGATATTTATGTCATGTGTCACTATCTTTTGCATACACGTTAGATGTGTCTCTAGTGATTTCCATGATGAGTAGTTGGTACTTCTTTTACTTATGTGTCGTTATCCAATTCAATGATATGTTGTTATTATTCATCATTTTTCTGTAAGCGTAGAGTGTGCAACTTTTCATTTGTGATAATGCATTTATTAAGTGATGTTATTAAATTTTATGATGTGTTGCTATTAATTTGTGCATGCAGTGCTTCCACCATTAAAAAAAAATTATCGTGATACTTGCAATGATTTTATTTATGTTGTCGTGTTGATTATGCATTGTTTCTATGTGTGGACATTTTTTCCAAATGCTTTTCAAGAAAAAAAAAACTAATAATAAAAATAATTTTTGCTTTGCTTCTTAGTCGTGACAGGGGGGTCATTACATAAACATAGAATACAAGTGAAACCTTTATCATGGTCGAACTTCAAACAAAAAATATACAAAGGTGCTAATAATATGCAGTCCAACCATCAAACCAAAAGAAAAGCACAAGGAATACACATAACCCCCAGAGAATGCATTTGCACCACAAAACGTTTTACATCAGAGAATAGTTTTCATAGAGAATGGATGGAACTAGAGAACCTTTAAAAAGTTTACAGAGTATGTGGTTACTCACCTGTGCCAGTGGATAACCCTTCCAACGTGTTTTTACCTCCATTCCTCACCAGAGCCGAACCACAAAAAAAATTTGCAGGTCACGAGGAGTAACACATTAAAGAAGAAAAATGAAAATGAGAACAAAGGGACGACTACAAGGGGTGTAATGGAACCTTGAGCCCCTCATTCCTAGGAAAGAGAGACTAATATGATATCCATGATATTGCCATGTGATTTCGACGTAATTGGAGAGCCCACATCAGGCACATTCTTATACTGTCAGGACAAAAAGTACTATGTAGTTTATATCACCATGAATGGAGCTACCATAAAATTAAACTCCTACAGGCTATAACGGCCTAGGTTAAGGTATGAACTGGAACCCACCTCAACACAATTCTTGAGCCACTTTAATGTTGTGTTGTATGTGTATAATCCCTAAATCGGGTGGACAAAGTTAGAATTTTCATAGGGTCATAACTTAGTGGAAATGTGTGTGTCGTATACCTTGTTTAAAATATATTTCATTACACTATGGTATCATGGTATTATTATGGGTATGTATAACCCCAACGTATAAGTGCTAGACAATGCTAGTCATGTCTCCTAGTTTAAATTTATGTCCACTAGTGTTTAACCATGTTTCTAAGGGTTACATCATTTACAAGTTTTGTTATAATATAGTTGTTACACTAATATAGTGTGGATAACATGGGTATGTTGTAACCCTAGTACTTATGATATGGACGTTGACAATAATAGTTACAAATTTAACAATATAAACGTATGAATCTAATATATTAGCATGATTGCACAGTTCATGTTAAATTAGGTTATGAGTTAATCTAATGAGAACATTGTGTTTTAATGGAATATAATAGTAAGATATATGTTGGGTTTTAAACCTACTTCAGAGTTTCAGGATGGATAATCTAGTAGAGTAAAAGTTAATATGTGCACAAAGTGGAATAAGATTTATAAGAAAATATCTTCATGTATCACAAACCAGTTTGGATGACAACAGACACTAGTTTCCGTGTCAAAATTTTTATTTTATTTTAGTGAAATTTGGGGTACATTACAAAAACACATTGGCTAATGACTTTGAAAGTATTGGGGAATTTGGTGATGAGGAACTAAAATAGTGGCTTGTTACATTTGTTAATAACAATGAATACAACTTCTCAGTCATCGACCAAGTCTAGTTGGTGTTGGATCATGTTGTCATTGATACCAATGGTTTGATTGATTGATTTCATTGATTGATTTCAAGTGATTGATTGATGTCAAAGGATTTATTGATTGATGACTAATGTAATATAATATGTATTTTCCTTGATGAGAATTCATAGATGAAGATGGATCAATGAGTTGTCATTGATATGATGAAGATGGATCAATGAGTTATCATTGATACATGATGAAGATGGATCGTTGTGGTTTCATTGGTATATGATACATTGTTGGAAAAATGTATAGATGACTCATTATTGTCTTATAATGATTTATAAGGTGCACAAATGGATGAACTCCAAAGTGGTCCCCTTATGGTGAAATCCCTCATGGGAAGACACTTTACAGATTGAGTTATCCTAGAAGAATAGTTGGAGGACCCTTTCTCTCATTATTTTCTTATCATGATTTATAAGGTGCACAAATGGATGAATTTCAAAGTGGTCCCCTTATGATGAAATCCCTCATGGGAAGAAGCTATACAGATTGAGTTATCCTAGAAGAATGGTTGGAGGACCCATGCTTGTATGTGGAATAATGAGATGAAGATCAAGGAAATTGTTGGTGAAACTATCCTAGATGGATAGTGCTTGTCATGCCATTTTCGGTGGTATGTGGAATGT
>ML793229.1:346361-378196 GCA_009831015.1 Picea engelmannii
TAATTAAATAACTCATGCATGGTTTAAAATATTCACAACTCAAATGCTCAAGAAAGGAATTACAATGCAAATCTTAAAATTATTTCCCTAAGAGATAGAAGGATCAAAGTCATATGACTAACAAAAGTTCTTTATACAAGTACTTGGGTGTGTCCAAGGGTAAGAGGATTGCTAATAAATGGATACATGTCACCTTCTATACACATAAGAATTCTAAGTACACCATTGTTACACATGATAATTCTAAGTACACCATTGTGTCCATGGGTAAGTGCTTTATTTCTCTCTGACTTGGTCAACAACCCAATTGTTGGGGCATATAATTGACATATTTTATTTTAAATGATTAGGATAAGGCATGCTTCTACCATTCAACAATATAAATTATTTCCTGTCACTGTCCCATTTCCTCCTCTTTTGTTGGTACAATGCGACCCATGACTTTGTTGCCTCTGAATTGTAAAGAATGAATTTATTGATGGCATCAATTTTTGAATTCATTGATATATATATATATATATATATTCATGAAATCAAACTAACATATAGTATGTATTAGATCAAAATATGAAGTTCAGTGTGAATAGTTACTGTGTAGAAATTTGAAAAACGATAAGCCACTTACTCTTTATCAAACTCCTCTTTCCATTTGTTTGGAGAAGCTCCCCTTATCTTTTTTCTTCATTCATTTCATCATTCCAAATCACCACACATGGTGTGTTGTCAATCTGCTTGATGTACTCACTGGCATAAAATAAAGACTCATATGATATGTACCCCTCTTCCATAGACCCCTCCGGTTTTTCCCTTTGTCGAACAAATTATTTCAATTTCTTCATGTACCTCTCTAAGAAGAACATCCAACGATAGCAGACCACTCTGGCTAATTCAACCTCATCTACTAGGTGAATTAGAAGATGAACCTGGAATTCCATGAAACTCATCCATAGTTTCTTCTCAAACATACAAACAATCTCATCTATCTCTTGATGCCACTGTGGAATGCTAACCATATGAATTTCCTTTGATGTGATCCAACATACAAATGAATATAATTTAGATATGGCATGTCCTAGGTCCTGGGGAAAGTCATGGTTCACACACCCACACACTAGCAAAGGATAATGACAATACAAAGTAAACACATATAAAATTAATTATGTTTTATCCCATGGCATGAATTTATAAATAAAATACTAAAATCATGTTTTTGACATACGTACTCTTAGAAGGTTCAAATGGTCATGTGATTTTAACCCCGAAAAATGGTATTCCACGGTGAAGTTGAGTTGTAGTGAAAACCCATATAAACAAGGTTGCTTCACACCCAATACAATTTCCTTTTCCAAAGAAATATCATCTTTCTTCAATATTCATGAGACATCACCTTGATTGAACGACCAAGAGAGACCAAACTCTCCTCTACTTTCTTTTCTTGGCCAATGTTTCTTTTTACTTTTTGAAGAATTAATATCTCTCTTAACAACCAATGTGTCACTTTCTTTTGATGATATGTGCTTCCATAAAGAAGATGAAACATTTTTAAATATATGCATGGGGTCCTGAATAATCATGTGTGGTGTAAGCACATATTCCATACAACGTAAAAATCATCTTTGTTGCAATGGGTCTTGATAGATCATATACATGTATCCCTTCCCATAATTCCTTCGATTTATCTACCAATGGTTGCAGGTAGACATCCATAGTATTCACTTGTATTCTACCAGGGACTATAAGATCCAACATAAGATGTCCATTCTTCATGGATATTGTTATTGATCACTACTACATGCCAAATATAAAAAAAAATGTTTTGGAGGGAACACGGGTTGACGCCATCCATGGATATGCTGAGTCACAGAATTCATACTTCATACTTGAATTTTTTGGGCCATGTATCCTCTATATGCTTCATTCCTATTGAATCTATTCAGATTCGCACAACTCCTGACTTAATTCTGTGTGAGGCATGGCATCCCTGCAACATAGCTAATTCTTTGCAATGAAGGATCCTTTTAATCCTTGGGATTATAGGCGCGTGCCTCAATATATTATGAGGAGGACCATGTGATTTACCCTTTTTATTTGATTTAGGATATCTGTCATGCCCACATTTTGGACATATCTATTTGTCTGCATATTCTCCTCTATATAGAATACAATCATTTGGACATGCATGATATGATATTTAATCAACACCCAATATTTTCAACATTTTCTTTGCTTCTTCATAGTTATCGAGAAATACATTATCACTCAGAAGAAACTTATCTTTGAATAACTTGCAATTAGTGGGAAATAGAAATATACAATGTCATTTAAATTTCATAAAATAGATCATTTTTAATGTTGATTGTGTGACAAGATTGATAAAATTATAAGGGAATTAATGATGGTCACTTACCTCAATATTTCTAAGAAACATGTGTTTGACATGCCAAACTTTGATTTCAAGTTGTAGAGTAACATTGTTGTCCCCGACTGGGTAGACATTGACTGGCTAGGTCCTAAGAGAGGGGTGGTGGAAGTATATTTCAGACTTTCAAATAAGGTATCAATGATACGAGCATCACCCCCTCGCTCATCGTTCTGGAATTCATATAACAACATTGTCTCCATGGAAGTTTTATCCCGTAAATAATCATCCATACCAACCACTATTTCATTGACTCCATTGCCAACTTGTGAAGAAATACTATTGTTGCAGTCATTCCTAATTGGTGAATATGGACATAGTGGGAATTGAATAGGTGGTTGATTCAACCATTCTTTGTATGCTTCCTCTCTGAGTTATGCTCTTATTCCATCCTTCTCTCAATTTGACACTGTAGTTGGGTGCAACGAAAGATGATAGGTAGGTTTCTCATCATCAGAATCCTAATTTCAAAAATATTGAACATTAGTACATCGATGATATTAGTAAGCACAATGAAATTGGTTTGTTCAAAACACATTATACCGAACATTAATTATTACCGTCGTTGACCCGGGTTTGTGGTTGGAAGATGGCATGTTACTATTGACAACATAAAGAAGTTTTCCATTTTCATGTACCAATTGCTTGCGGTATGTTTCTCATGATAAGAGATTATGACGTTTTTTAATTGGTGGAATATTATATTCATCTAAACTCGATTCTAAATCAAGATCCTAAAAATTTGGATATGTTTTTATTCAAATTGACAAGGATAAAAAATTAATTCAATTAATAAATTGAAATATAAATCAAATATGAACTTACTGGAGATGGAAAGGGAGAACTTTGCGATGGAGTTTGAGAATTATGGAACGGGCTAGAAATAATTGGCCATTTGATATTATAATCTTTTCTCCTTGCATTTGAGAAAAATCAACTATATTTTTTTAAGAATAAAGTGACTTTAAGTAGAAAATGTATACTATGGATTATTACAAGTAATGTGGATGCATCCTAAAAGATAATTTAGGATGAATATACTATTTTGTGTGCAAATAAAAATTCAAATAACTTTGAAACATAATGGTGCGCTTATTTAAACAACATGTATTGGTGTGTATATAACAATATAAAGCACCAAATCATTTATTTATGAGTCACACCGATTCGCAAATAAATAAATAAAATTATTTGAAATCGGTGCTCCAAAAATTTTAAGTGCACCGCTGCATTTTATACAACAATGCACCAGTGCGACCTCAGATGGGGTGCCACATTGCACAGTTAGGCCACGCGGTCAGGAAATAGGCTAGGCCATAAATATGGATCATCGTCTCCCATCCCCTCACCATTAAGGATGGGAGCAATCCCACACAGCTAGGCCCATGGTATGAGTCCTCCCATGAGTGTGAGTAGGTCGGCTGCTCAGAGCATTAAGGAGTGAGGCTTAATGGAGGAGGTTGTCACATCTGTCCTCATGGATATCACCAAATTTGGCCATGGCTTCACCCATTTCAATTTCAACCCGCACCAGCTAGACAATTTTGAGCCTTGGTTTAGTTACAGCAACACCATCATCACTGTAGTCATCGTTCTTCTCATTGCCATGCCACGAGAAAGAGGTAAGCCCCGCAGGGGTGCTCCCTAGTATTCCTATAATGCTTTCTGGAAGAGAAAAAAGAGGTTCGAAAGGGCACTGTCCATAGATAGAATGCAACTCGTCCACAGAGACAGAAATCCCAGGACTCCTCCCATGGCTTATGTGGAGGATTTTTTTTCGGAAGAACCAATTTAGTTTCCTCTGGAACATATCCTCTTTACTGTACTCGACAATTGAAATCCACCAACTTGCATTCAATGGGAGGTCACCATGGAGGCCATAGGGGCACAACAAAACTGCCACAGAGGGGTAGACCAACTGGAGGATCCTCCCACATGCTACATCAAAGAAGAGACCCTGGAGGCTCTGGAAACTTAGGAGACAACACACGTAGGTGAATTCTCCTCGAGAATTGACGAATTGCATGCTAAGAAAGAATAGGACCGACCACAGGAACTGGATGAGACCATGGGGAACGCGACAGGTGAGGCAGAGGACACCAAACCAGTTGGTGAAATGAAGGAGGATGGATGGGTGAGGGAGGGTGGAATGGCTCCCATGCCACATCCCCTATCCATCATGCAATATGGGTGGTGTGTCCAACTGCCATTCTTCCACCCGAAGCACTTGGAGCTAGTGTTTGAATTGTGGAGCTAAGTAGAGGACCAAATCCACCGTTCCATCCTAGTGCATCGACATGCTATATGACGCCTACTCTAACACACCACCAGGGCAGAGGTGCCCGACATGTACACAACCTTTTGTGTTGCCAGCCAGAGCGAGAAAGGAGGAAGAAGATGCTGACATGGACACCTCGACGGCCACCGAGTAATTGTTTTAGTTTATGTTTCTGGTTAGAACCATAGTTTTTAATAGATCTCTAGCTATAGAACTATTAGGGTTCAATTCCATTGTAATTTGAAGACTCTGTGTGTATTTTCAGACCGACGTTTTCCATCTGTCTTGGTATCCTATGGGCAGGACAAATGGCCTCCCATTTTTTGACATAGGAAGTATAAGATGCCAGTTGTTTTGGTTTCCATTAACTTGGCAGGACAACTGGCAGACCAAGCTTATCTTTACATTTTGAAAGGTAATGCAATAGGATCCAAACCCTTTTTTACTTAAAAAAAAAAAACAATGCATGAGTGCATTATATTAATAGATGCACTGGGGTTTTAAAAATATTAAAACAAAATGTGACTTTATAATTGAAAAATGAGCGGGAATTTAAAGTCTAATTTCATCAAGTCATTTAAATTGTAAAAATCTATTCGTTATTTCATTATTTTACCAAAATTTATAGTGGAGAGATTTGCAAGAGAGCCATATCGAAGAGCACTGTGGAGAAGAAAAATACTTAGGAACAATAGGATCATTCAGAAGATCATAATTTGAAGGTTATGCTGATTCATTTAAAACCCTTTTCATAAAATATTTCCTCAGTATTAAGCTATTAAGTATTCTATTATTTTCCCCAAATTTACAGGGGAGAGATTTGCAAGAGAGACATACAGGGGAGCACTGTGGAGAAAAAGATTAATACTTTGGAACATGATACTTATTCAAAAGATCATAATTTGAAGGGTATGGTGATTCATTCAAAATCTTTTTGTAGCAACACACTTATTCAAAAAATCAGAATTTGAAGGGTTTTGTGATTCACTCAAAACCTTGCATAGTAAAAAATTTAAATTTTACTGTTGATTTTAATAATAATTTTGTTTACAATTTGTATCTCTATTTAGATTAAATTCAAATTCAAAAAAAAAAAATTAAAACAAATTCATAGTTACCTTAAACCATTGCTTCTTCTTGTTTATGTGACTGCAAAATTCACCTTAGGGTTTAACTCCCTCTATCACTTCATAATTACATATTTTCATTTTAGGCATTTTAAATTTAATGGGTTTATGTTTCCATATAAAGGCGTTTGACATGTGATGCATCGGATCCAAACCCTCTCGTCCATGTCACATTTTTTTTTTTTAATTTCGGGTAATCTGTGCGCCTAGTTGAATCTAATTCACCGATGCACTTTCAAATAAAACGCATTGGTAATGTTGCAACATAATTAAAAAAATCATTCATCGATGTGTAATTTTATTTGTTCATGGTATTTTTTTTTTTTTTCNTTTTTTTATATTAGAGCGGTGTCGATAACGATACATATCACACCATTGTAATTTATAATCTAAAAACAAATCTATTTTTGATATCGATGCGGTTCATATATGGAATGCACCAGCGATTTTATATTATGAAAGTGCACCATAAACATTTTTTTGCAAAACATGATGTAATTTATTTATAAAATATATTTAATATCTTGTGTATTGTTATGTACCTAAATATATCTAAAGATAAATCTCAAAATAAACCCACAATATCAACAATAAAAAAACAAACCATTCACCAAAATACTTAACACAAGAAATAGTGAAACCCTTGAAGTAGGGTAACACTATATATTAATCCTTAAGGAAGGATAACACTCCTCAAGCAATTCTTGATACATTCACAATATTATTCGCTATGCCTCAATATATTTCTTAAACTTGTTTATATAGCATTTTCTATCTTCTAGGAACATTCTAGAGAAAGAATCTTCTAGAAAGCCTATTTATTATATCTAAGTACCATGATAGTGGACCTTATGTAATAATATAGTGGACATATTCCATATTACATTGAATGGAATCCACTAATAATACATAACCACATTCCCATTGGGTACCTCCCTAGGTACCCGATATTACCTCCCTAGGTATGCTACATTCCATCCCCCTTCACATGTTTCATCCTCGAAACACATGAAGAAACCATACAAAATGATTGGATAAGAAATGTAGAAAACCGGTACCAAGTATCGCCATCCATCCATCCTGATGGAAGATGAACATGAATTCCAATTGGTGCCTTGCCCCCCTGATCTTGCTTTGCATTGTCTTGGTGTTTCCATGGTATTGGTTCTCTAGCCTAATGTCTTCCTGTAGTGTTGGTAGGAATCCATGTACCTCTATATTGGTTTCCTTTCTGGTTCCTTATTGGTGCATAAATGTGTTGATGCTCATGCCCTTACCTTCATGACTGTTTTTTTTCTATATGATGTGGATAGCGATAAACAATGATTGTAGGAATTTGTTTTGTTTTCTGTAGACTCTTTCTTTGATTCAACTTTAGACTCGGAAATTTTAATGAACCTCTTAATCACCATTAAAAAAATATATATATATATTCTATGACGAAACTCCATTTCGTTTAAGCTCGGAATATAAGAGAAGGTAAGATTTAATTCTGTCCATAATGACCTTAAACAATAGTCTAATTATGAAAAGTTTGAATACTTAAAGGTGCATGTCTTCATGGCAGGCAGAACTCAAAAAACAAACATCACGCTAAAAATCTGTTAAACTAGATTAAAACTTTCCTATACAATAAATTATGTACTTGTCACACCTTGTACATAGTGGCATATAATGTTATCTGTTATCTCAATCCGGGATGAAGATTTTCCAATGTTTCCTACCAGTCCAAACATTGTCGTACTAGATTCGCCCCCTTACAATGATTCCTACTATGTTCTTACCATTTGGGAAACAATACAACATTCAATTGAGTTTCGGTGATTACAAGTGCCGAAAAAAACCACAGACCATGTTGTTTTCTGAAGATCCGAAATCCGGAAAGACTATGGGTCCAACACTTTGGGGTTTCAAGGGTTTTCATGAGTATAGAAGCCAAACATCAACACAAAACAACTCTCGAAATTGTGAAAAGTGACCAGCATTTCGAGATTTCAGAGTTCAGGATTTCGCGAGTACAAAGCCAAACATCAACACACGACAACTTTCAAAATTGCAAAACGTGACCAACATTTCTGGATATCGGCGTTTAGGATTTCGTGAGTACAAATCCAAACATCAACACACGGTAACTTTAGAAATTGCGAAAAAAGGTAAGTGGGATCAACACTTCGGAGTTTTCGGTGTTCGGAACTTGGCGAGTTCAAGTGCCCCAACATCTCATGTATCAAACCTTTGACACGCAAAAAGAGAGAAGGTTCGACTAGCGCTTTGGGGTTTTGGGGTTTGGAACTTCATGATTTCAAGCGCCCAAACCTCACATGTTCAACCTTCGAAATGCAAAAAGTGGAAAGGTTGGACTAGCACTTTGGGGTTTCGGGGTTCGGAACTTCACGAGTGCAAGCACACAAGCCTCACATGTTCAACCTCCAAAATGCGAAAAGTGAGAAGGTTGGACTAGCGCTTTGGGGTTTTGGGTTCAGAACTTTGTGAGTTCAAGTGCCCCAACCTCATATGTAACAAACCTCCAAAATGCGAAAAGTGAGAAGGTTGGACTAAGTCTTTCTGTTGAAAAATTAAGGAAATCATACGCAAAGGAAAATAATACTCTACTTCGACTGAAATTTTCACATTATTTCAAAATTCCTTGATCTTTTCCCTTTACTGGTGTTGTTTCTTTCGTACTGTGAGACAGTAGGTGTAGAAGGATTCAATATCCGTCAGAATTCAGAAAGTCCAAACTTATGAGTTTTAAATGTATAGACTATATAAAAGGGTACACCAGGGTAACAATTTTCTGTAAGGTAATTTCCAAATTCGTCATAGACCTCAACTATGAAAAGGGGTAGACCAATATCAACAAAGAAAGCATAAAATCCTCTGATAGGCGTCAATCCTCATGATTGTTTTTAGCAGCAAAAAGGGGCTTTCCAGAATTCTTTAACTTTCCAAATTGTGTCATTCTCTACGCATCTAGTATTTTCTTTGCATGTAGTTAGTGCATACGAAAAATTCATACAAAGCAAGGAAAGACGCATATGTAGATAAATGCATGTGTCCCTATGATCCATTGGTTCTTTCTAGTTCATATTCTCTTCAATTCTTAAAGTAAGAAACAGGGAATCTCTTTAAGGGGCAAGATTGTTCGGAAATTTAATTCTAGCAATGCATCTACCTGTTTCCTTTCGGCACAAATTTACTCAATTCTGATTTGCTTAGTTTTAGATATGTTTAATACTTCTGTCACAAAAATAACCCTATATCTACAGGGATTGGTCTTCTTCACACACACAAAGTATCCTATCACTTTGACTTCAGGTTAAACCTAACCCATAGATGGATCGACTTTCTTAAACTCAACTCATATAAAAAAATAAATTTGCCTAGTACTTCCAGATTTCGGGAGGGACCACTCCAAAATTTAGGTTGTGATTGTAATTTAATACCATGATAAATGTCATCCATTGAAAGAATTATTTCAAATTTAGAACAATTAGACGCATAATACCAGTTACACACAAAACATCCAAGAACAGAAAGGGAAAGGTTTACATTAACGCAATTAGATATAATCACTCAACAGATACCTGCCATGAATCAAACATAGCCATTCAAATAGAGAGGGGTAGATCAACATATCTGAATCCAATCCATGGGAAGACAAAGGGAACAACCGCGTTCCTCCCAGCCGTAGAACAGGGCAGTCAAATCACTTGCCCAATTCACCCCCTAGTCTGACCATGAATCCATGAGGGCGAACTTGAAGACTCCTCAGCAATATTCCAAATTTTTCAGTAGTTATCCCCTTGCCTCACACTTGCTCGAAAATGCTCATAACAGTAAGAGAACTCACAATTCTTTCCCAGCATACTTGGCAGTGTCCTGCCTCCTCGCATATGCTATTTTTCAATTTTTTTTCCTGGGTTCTTTTTCCTCCTTTGGGGATTTTCACAGCTTTTCTTAATCCCTAATTTTCAGGGGCTGCTAGTGGCCAAATCCCTAATTTTCCACTTGTAATAATCATCCCAGAGGAAGTTCCAACATGTTCCCCACTCATGGAGTCATGGTCAATTGATTTTAACATGGTTGTTCCATTTGTTCTCCTGCAATTAATATAAATATTCTATTGTGATACAAGTGTCATAGTAAAATAGTCAGTTTAGTTAGATCAGATCTCTATCCAATAGTCATAATAATTAATTATAATTATTAAATTCAAAATTCTGAAATGCGATAAATGGCAAAAATTTTCCATATTCAAATTTGCCAAAAACGAAAATAAATTTCCAACACATTTCAAAAATAAAAAATATTTTATTTTTGGGGGATGTCACATCATTTCCCCCTTCGGTAAAACATTGTCCTCAGTGTTCGTTCCTCCCTGGAATGGGATTGGATGAGATTTCTGCAAATCTCCCTCCAATTCCCAAGTGGCCTCCTCATGACTAAAGTGCTTCCATTGCACCTTTACCTGAGCGACGATGCTATTCCGAAGTGTTATTTCTCTCCGGTCTAGAATGTGCAGGGGTTCCACCTAGAACTCGCCTTCATGTTCCACCTACACCAAGTTCCAATAAATCATATGAGTAGGGTCATGAATATACTTTTTCAACAAAGAAACATGAAATACATTATGAATTCTTAAATTAGTTGGAAGTGCAAGCTGATATGCTATGGGTCCAATTCAAGCTAGTATCTCGAAGGTCCCACAAAACCTGTGTGCCAGCTTTACACATTTCCCCAACTTCAATGAGATTTTTCGGGCTTTGACCTTCAAGTAAACATGGTCTCCCACTTGAAATTCCAAGTGTCTTCTTTTCTGATCCACATAGCTCTTCTGTCTGTCCTGTGCTTCTTTCAAGTTCTGTTGTAACTTCCTTACCATGTTCTCCATTTCTTGGAGCATCTCTGGTCCAACCATGAGTCTGTCATCTGGGTTATCCTAGCTAACTGAAGTTGTACACTTTTTTCGTACAGTATTTCGAAAGGTCTCAACTTAGTCGAAGTTTGATACCCATTTTTATATGCAAATTCTACAAAGCATAGGTAGTCTTCCCATTTGTTCGACTTTGTTCTTACATACATGTGGAGCATATCCTCTATGATTTGGTTTGTCCTTTCGGTCTGTCCATCTGTTTGTGGATGATAACTCGTACTGAAATTCAAATTAGTATTCATCCCTGCAAACAATTCCTTCCAAAAAGTGGATGTGAATTTTACGTCTCTATCTGAAATCACCATTTTAGGAATACCATGCAGTCTAAAAATTTCTTTCATGAATATTTCAACAATATTAATAGCTAAATAAAAGTATGCTTTACAGGAATAAAGTGTGCAGACTTACTGAGTTTATCAATTACAACCATGATTGAATCAATCTATTTCTGAGTTTTAGGAAAACCTGTTATAAAGTCCAGCGATATGGTCTCCGATTTCCATTCTGGTACTGGTAATGGCTGTAATAGGCAGGCTAGATGTTGGTGTTCGGCCTTAACCTGCTGACAATCTTGGCACCTAGCCAAGTACTCTGTTGTTTCGCCCTTCATATTAGACCAGTAAAATAGTTTTCTGAGTGTTGTTATTGTTTTCTGGTAACCGGGATGGCCAGAATATGGTTTCTTATGCACTTCGTCTAAAATAGTTAATTTTAGCTCTGCTCAATCTGGTATGTAAAGTTTGTTTTTAAATCTTAATAGTCCCTTCTTGTCGATACTTATATCTGGTTTATCTGAGTTTGCGATACTATTTTGAAATTATGCCATTATCTTAGTGTAATTTCCATCGTTGATACCTATCGTCCTTATTCTTTGCTCCAGATCACTTTCTACCCTGCTAATGTTTATCTCAAATAACCCATGGACACTTCTTCATAACGCATCTACTACTTTATTTTCCTTACCCCTAATATGTTTGACCTCGAAGTCAAATTTTCTCAAGAAGGCTAGCCATCTTGCTTGTCTTGCATTAAGGTCTAGTTGGTTAAAAAGATATTTCACCCCACTATTATCCATCAATAGTAAGAATTTTCTTCCCATTAAATAGTGTCACCACATTTTTAAGGCATGTATTATTGCTGCCAATTCTAATTCATGAGTGACATAGTTTCACTCATGTTCCTCTAATTTCCGGGACTCATAACAAATCACGTTCCCTTCCTGAGTTAGGACACCACCTAGTCCCTCTTTACTTGCATCAACACATACTATGAAGTCTTTATCTGGGTCGGCTACCTTCAAAATGGGCGTCGATGTCATTAATTATTTTAGCTTGTTAAAACCGTCTTGACACTTTTGCAACCATTTAAACTTGGTCCCTTTCTTTTGTAATGATGTGATAGGGTAGGCTATCTTGAAGAACCCTTCTATAAATCTGCGATAATATCCAGTGATTCCCATGAATGACCAGATATCTGCCAAATCCTTAGGCACTGGCCATTCCATAATGGATTTTATTTTTTTTGGGTCTACGGCAATACCTTCCGAGGAAATGACATGTCCTAAATATTGTATTTCTTTTTGATAAAAATCACATTTGTCGAATTTTTTGTATAGTTTATGTTTCCTTAGTGTTTGCAGAACTATTCATAAGTGTTCATCATGTTCCTCCTCCATTTTAGAATAGACCAGAATATCGTCGATAAATACTACTACGAACTTGTCTAAGTACTGGCTGAAAATGTTGTTCATCAAGCGCATAAATGTGGTTGGTGCATTAGTGAGTCCGAAAGGTATGACTACAAACTCGTAGTATCTGTATCTTGTTCGAAAAGTTGTTTTGTTTATGTCCTGGTCCTTTATTCTAACTTGATGATAACCGTATCGTAAATCCAATTTTGATAAGATCTTGGCCCCACCAACTTGATCGAACAGATCATTTATCCTAGGTAAGGGGTATTTGTTCTTAATGGTCACTTTGTTCAGTTGTCTATAATCGATACATAGTCTCAGAGTATCGTCTTTCTTTTTCACAAAGAGGATTGGTGCACCCCATGGCGAGACACTTGGTCTGATATACTCTTTGTCCAACAATTCTTGTAATTGTATTTTTAATTATGTCAGTTATGGTAGACTCATTCGGTAGGGTGCTTTTCAGATGGGGCTTGATCCGAGTAGTAAGTCTATGGAGAAATCTATTTCTCTCCTAAGGGGTAATTCTGGTATCTCATCAACAAACATGTCTCTGAATTCACATAGGACAACAAAGTATTCTAACTTGGGCTTATCTTTTTTTTTCTAAGAGATTTGTCACTTGGATGGTGTAAACTTGACATCCCTTTCTAATACATTTCTTGAATTGCATTGTTGAAACTTGTTTGATTGACACAGATTTTGGTATGCCTTAGGTTGTTCTAACAGTGCCAAAATAATCTTTGTAGCTAAGTATCTTTGTATAATAGTCTAGTACTTCTTTGTGTTGTTCCAACCAATCCAGCCCAATAATCATATCATAAGATCCTAGTGGTAGGATGTTCAGATTGGTCCTTATCTTTTGACCATCTAAGCTGAAGTCAAGATCAGAAATAAAGTTAACTACTTTTCTTTTAGTTCTTGTTTCTAGTTGTACAAGCCAAGATTTTGTGTGCTTTTGTTTCTTAAGTTTATTCAACTCTACTACATCAGGAGTAATATAACTTAACATAGCTCTAGGGTCAATTAAAACAGAAATTTGAGTGTCATGGATTTTACCTTCGTTTTCTACCACCGAGGACTGGTGGTCAGCTTGTCGATCATCTATCGTTGCATTTATCCGATGTAGACTTCTACCCATGTCACCCACTGTCAAGGCTTCCTGCAAATTGTGGACAGCAGTGTTGTTTTCTGCAATTAAATTTGGACAGTTCCTACTTAGATGATGCTCTCCACACTCCCAACACTTTAATGGATCACAAGGGTTGCCCCCAAACTTCTTCGTTCCCAGGTTTACCGGTTTACCGCTACCTTGCATATTCGGATGATTGGAGTGAAAATCCTTCCTTGGGAATCTTTTTGTTGCATTCTGATAAGGAGCTAGCTGGTATCCCTTCTTTTGTTGGTGCATTCCATCTTGCTTCTTATCCTTCCAGGTCTTGGGAAACTCTACCCACTGTTTATACTGATCATAGCACATTTGTGCCTTCCTGAATGCCTCACTCAAGGATTTGGGGCTGTCAAACTCAATTTTGTCCCGGCAAGCCTATGGTAAACAACTTAAGAATCGTTGGATTTTTACCTTGTCCTCTTGGATGTATGGTACAAACCTTAATAGTTCCAAAAAATTATTTATAAGGTCCTCCATCGTCATTTGTCCGAGTCGTAATTCGTAAAATTCTTTCATCTTCCTTTCATAATAGCTTTCAGAAAGGTATTGTTTCTTGAAATACTTCTTAAAGTCGGACCATTCCAACTGTTTCTCTTTTAGGCCCTTGGCCAATTTCAGGTCCTGCCACCAAATGTTGGCCTTCCCCTTCAGATTGTAGATGGCCATTCTGACCTTCATGTTGCTGGAATAGTTGTAGATCTGGAAGTATTTTTTGATGTCAAACAACAATGCCTCGGCTTCTTCTCCTGTCCTGGATTCTCCATCAAAAGTAGTTGGTTTAATCTTTTTAAATTCTCCTTCAAGGTGGTCTTTTTGTTTTCTTTTTCTATCTGGTATAGTTTTGTCTTCAGCTGAAGGTGTCCCTTTAGACGAACTATCTCCTTTTTCTGGTTTCACACCAGAATTCTTGGAGGCCCCTTTGCTAAACTCCTCCTCATGGTTATCATCTTTTGGGCTTTTCTTGGTTGCTAGACTATGCAACAGGACTTCATTTATCTCTTGTTGTTCATGTTGTGCCTTCTTCAATTTTTCGTTGTCGGCCTTGAAAACCTATAGTTCAACAATAAGGTTCCTCATTGTTTCCAACACCTCCATGGGTGAACTTCCATCACTATTCTGTCTCGGATCTCCAGGAGGTCCTTGCTGTGGATTCCCTTACATCTTGATTTCTGCACCTTCTTGAGCTGCCATTATTCATCACAAAATAGAAAATATTTTTGTTTGTAATCCACAAGATTTATTAGTTTTTTCATAAATCAGAATATATACTAAGCAATTAATGTGGCCCTGTTCAAGCCCGGTGTTGTAACTTTTGCTCTGATACCATATGTAATGAACCTCTTAATCACCATAATATATATATATATATATATATATATATTCTATGATGAAACTCCATTTCATTTAAGATCGGAATATAAGAGAAGGTAAGATTTAATTATGTCCATAATGACCTTAAACAATAGTCTAATTATGAAAAGTTCAAATACTTAAAGGTGCATGTATTCATGGCGAGCAGAACTCAAAAAAAAAACATCACGCTAAAAATTTGTTAAACTAGATTAAAACTTTCCTACACAATAAATTATGTACTTGTCACGCCCTGTACATAGTGGCTTACAATGTTATTTGTTATCTCTATCCAGGACAAATATTTTCCAATGTTTCCTACCAGTCCAAACATTATCGTACTAGAATCGCTCCCCTGACAGTGATTCCTACTATGTTCTTACCATTTGGGAAAAAATACAGCATTCAATCGGGTTTCGGTGATTACAAGTGTCGAACAAAACCACGGACCACGTTGTTTTTCGAAGATCCGAAATTCGAAAAGACTATGGGTCCAGCACTTCGGGGTTTCAGGGGTTTTCGTGAGTACAGAAGCTAAACATCAACACACAACAACTCCCAAAATTGTGAAAAGTGACCAGCATTTTGGGATTTCAGAGTTCGAGATTTCGTCAGTACAAAGCCAAACATCAACACACGAGAACTTCCAAAATTGCAAAACGTGACTAGCATTTCTGGATTTCGGCGTTCAGGATTTCGCGAGTACAAATTCAAACATCAACACACGGTAACTTCTGAAATTGTGAAAAAGGGTAAGTGGGATCAACACTTTGGATTTTTCAGGGTTCGAAACTTCGCGAGTTCAAGTGCCCCAACATCTCATGTATGAAACCTCTGAAATGCAAAAAGAGGAAGGTTGGACTAGCGCTTCGAGGTTTCGGGGTTTATAACTTCATGAGTGAAAGCACCCAAACCTCACATGGTCAACCTTCGAAATGCGAAAAGTGCAAAGGTTGGACTAGCACTTCGGGGTTTCAGGGTTCAGAATTTTGTGAGTGCAAGCGCACAAGCCTCACATGTTCAACCTATGAAATGAGAAAAGTGAGAAGGTTGGACTAGTGCTTCAGGGTTTCAGGGTTTGGAACTTCATGAGTTCAAGTGCCCCAACCTCATATGTAACAAACCTATGAAATGTGAAAAGTGAGAAGGTTGGACTAAGTCTTTCTGTTGAAAAATTAAGGAAATCATACGCAAAGGAAAAGAATACTCTACTTCGACTGAAATTTTCACACTATTTCCAAATTCCTTAATATTTTCCCTTTACTGGTGTTCTTTCTTTTATACTGTGAGACAGTAGGTGTAGAAGGATTCAATATCCATCAGAATTCAGAAAGTCCAAACTTATGAGTTTTAAACGTATAGACTCTATAAAAGGGTACACCAGGGTAACAGTTTTCTATAAGGTAATTTCCAAATTCATCATAGACCTCAACTATGAAAAGGCATAGACCAATATCAACAAAGAAAGCATAAAATCCTCTGATAGGTGTCGATCCTCATGACTGTTTTTAGCAACAAAAAGGGGGTTTCCAGAATTCTTTAACTTTCTGAATTTTGTCATTCTCTACACATCTAGTATTTTGTTTGCATGTAGTTAGTGCATACGAAAAATTCATACAAAGCAAGGAAAGACGCATATGTAGATAAATGCATGAGTGTCCCTATGATCCATTGGTTCTTGCTAGTTCATATTCTCTTCAATTATTAAAGTAAGAAACAGGGAACCTCTTTAACGGGCAAGATTGTTCGGAAATTTAATTTCAGCGATGCATCTACCTATTTCCTTTTGGCACAAATTTACTCAATTTCGATTTACTTAGTTTTAGATCTTTTTAATACTTTCGTCACAGAAATAAACCTATATCTACACGGATTGGTCTTCTTCACACACACAGAGTATCCTAGCACTTTGACTTCAGGTTAAACCTAACCCATAGATGGATCGTCTTTCTTAAACTCAACTCGTATAAAAAAATAAATTTGCCTAGTACTTCCAGATTTCGGGAGGGACCACTCTAGAATTTAGGTTGTGATTGTAATTTAATACAATGATAAATGTCATCCATTGAAAGAATTATTTCAAATTTAGAACAATTAGATGCATAATACCAGTTACACACAAAACATCCAAGAACAGAGAGGGAAAGGTTTGCATTAACGCAATTAGATATAATCACTCAACAGATACGTACCATCAATCAAACATATCCATTCAAATAGAGAGGGGTAGATCAACATATCTGAATCCAATCCATGGGAAGACAAAAGGAACATCCACGTTCCTCCCAACCGTAGAGCAGGGCAGCCAAATCACTTGCCCAGTTCACCCCCTAGCCTGACCATGAATCCATGAAGGCGAACTTGGAGACTCCTCAACAATATTCCAAATTTTTCAGCAATTATCCCCTTGCCTCACACTTTCTCGGTAGTTCTCATAACAACAAGAGGACTCGCAATCCTTTCCCATCATACTTGGCAGCATCCTGCCTCCTCACATGTTATTTATCAAAAAAAATTCCCGGGTTTTTTTCCCTCCTTTGGGGATTTTCGCAGCTTTTCTTAATCCATGATTTTCAGGGGCTGCCAGTGGCCAAATCCCTAATTTTCCACATGTAATAATCATCCCAGAGGCAGTTCCAACATGTTCCCCACTCATGGAGTCATGGTCAGCTGATTTTAGCATGGTTGTTTCATTTGTCCTCCTACAATTAATATAAATGTTTGGTTGCGATACAAGTGTCATAGTCAAATAGTTAGTTGAGTCATATCAGATCTCTTCCCAACAGTCACAATAATTAATTACAATTATTAAATTCGAAATTATGAATTGCCATAAATGGAAAAAAAAATCCAGATTCAAATTTGCCAAAAATGGAAATAAATTTCCAACACATTTCAAAAATAAAAAATATTTTATTTTTGGGGGATGTCACAGAAATATCTTCTTTATTGGCCTCTGTGGGATCATATTTCTTACTAAGAGACACATCCTGCAATGTGATTTTGTTTTTCATGTAGCACAACTTCAAAAACTTCTTTTGCAAATTAATATTAATGGTACCCACTAATTCTATCCAAGGATATCCCAAAACAATATCCAAATCATCCCTATTTGTAGCATGAAAATCTGAATACAACACATATTTATCCATAGTGATCTTCAAATATTTAAAAATTTGAACATGTTTATCAACAACATGTGTGTTGTGAATATAATTTGTAGGAACTTGCAATCTATTAACCCACTGAACATTGATAAAAATTTGTTGGCAACTAGGGTTAATAGAAATACTGACATTTTGTTTATGAATACAACCGTGAACCTGTAATATAGATTTTTCACATGAAAATAAACCCTTGGTGCTCTCTTTACCTTACTTTCCAACATGAGACCACCTATATAAAATAAATTTTTCCAATTCTTCCGCTGGAAGTGTCATCAGCTGGAAATAGTCGGATGACTTCTTCCATGTTGAGGCATCCTCTCTGAAATGAAGAAATAACGAAAATTTTCCATCATTCTTTCCATTAAGACTTGTGGGAATTTATAAAATATTCAATACTAGGACCATTATCATTCCCAGTAAAATGCATCTTTCTTTGAATAAATCTTCAACTAAATACTAAATCTTAAAAATAACTTTATTGTGCAAATTGTGTGGCTTTTTTCAGAAAAAACCATGAAAAATGTCTGAATTTAAAATGTTTATAACTTCACTTCCCATACTCCGTTTCGAACAATTTGTTTTTTGAAATTGGGTATTTTTCCGTGAGGAATTCAAATATGCATTTTTTTTCCAAATTTATCTCAAAAGCTTCATATCGGAACCTAAAGTCTGCCTCCCTCTTTTTTCCCTAGAAAACAATTTGCAAAAAGAGCCAAAAATTCTTCCCTTCTTTGGCCATGGAAAATGATATGATACCACTTGTTAAGTACTTGAATATATCTGAATATAAATCTCAAAATAAACCCACAATATCAACAAGAAAAATAACAAACCATTCACCAAAATACTAAACATAAGAAATAGTCAAAACCCTTGAGGTAGGGTAACACCATATATTAATCCTCAAAGAAGTATAACACTCATCAAGCAATGCTTGATACATTCACAATATTCTTCACTATACTTCAATACATTTCTTACACTTATTTATATAGCATTTTCTATCTTCTAGGAACATTATAGAGAAAGAATCTTCTAGAAAGCCTATTTATTATATCTAAGTACCATGATAGTGGACCTTATTTAATAATATAGTGGACCTAGTCCACCTTACATTGAATGGCCTTCACTAATAATACATAACCACATTCCCATTGGGTACCTCCCTAGGTATACTACATGTATTGAATGGTACAGGATATATATTGATAAAAAAATGTGTGAAAATAGTTCAAGTAACAAGGTAAGTTCTTTGTAAATTCTTTAAATTCAAAATAGTTCAACTAAATTCTTTGTAACACATCCGAAAAGAAAAAAAAAGGTAAGTTCTTTGTAAATTCTATACAAAATTAATATGTTTGAACTATACGTACGTTTAACTGATATGTATTGGTTGGTGTGTGTATTGCAGATCCATAAAATGAGGAAGCTTGATAATATTCTTTGTGATTCAAGTGAATAAGAGCGTAAAATCTTTATGGAAAAATTGCAAAACGAAGAATCGAGTGAATGAAATAATTATATTCAATATGAGTTATTTTTTTAATTTTCATTAATAATGTACTTAAAAATATTAGATAACATGTTTCAAACAATATATTAATTCACATATGTTTAATGTTCTGCGGGGACCAACAATGAAGGAACGGAATGTCGTCCTAAGAAAATATAAATTATATAAGATGTAAATGATGATGAATTGGTCCTTAGCTCATCTGGAGTGGTGCTAGAGGTTAATGAAAGGGAGGGAAACTTTTACAAAACTATGAAGGATATAGTGGAACGAACGTATAAACGTACTTTCCACTTACAATATAGAAATCAATCCAATGAATTCATGAACCATGTTATATCTAAACTAAAAGAAGCATTTCTAGAGCAATGGTTAATGAGATGTGTCATACTTACAATAGAAAAAACATACAACAACAAAAAAGAATCATTCAAAAAGTAATATTCCTAAAAAAAAATATTCTAGAATATGTATATATTACTACAAATAATTTATTTATTAATATCAATTTTGTTATATTTAGTTTTCATATGTCAATATAAAAAAAATTATTTGTTATGTTACTTTTTTTAAGAATATTATGAAAATCCTAAAGGATCAACGAAATGATATCCAAAATATGACATTAGGAATGTCGAAAAAAGTGTACAAGGAGATGGTAAAAGAAATGGACATAATTGCATCACAGGCGGAGCCATCTCAACAACAACGTGCTTCAAATGTATGAAATCATTGAAATTTTCTATTAGGTACATATAAATAAATAATTTAGCATTAAATATTAATTTTCAAGTATTTTCTTGCAGAAAAGAAAAGAAAATGGAACCCATTCAACACATAAAACAGGACGACGAAGAAGAAAAGGGTTGATAGAAAAGTTTGTGAGTTATTGTTATTTTCTTATAACATTAATTTAAGATTTCAATTTTGTATATTTTAATTTTTCTTACGACAACCATCCTTGAATGTCTTCAAATAGGTGCTAACATGCAAACAAGAGTCATCGCAAGAATTGATTGACATTGGGTTAAGTAATGGTTGTGAGTATATGCTAGCATATCAAAAATTAATTGTGGAATTTGTAAGTATATTATGTTGTTTTACTTATCTCATTTTATAATTAATGGAACAAAAAAATGATTTTATATTAAATCTATGATTTATTATGGGGTATAAAGCTTACAGGAAACAAAGTATGGAAATGTGGCAATAGAAGAGTTGTTGATAGAAGCCATGAGATTTGACTTTGAAAAAATGTGTATCATTCAGGACTCAATTCTTGCTATGGTATGTCGCTTTTCAATTTACGTTCATGTATATTATTTATTTCAATTTTTATTATTCTCACCAATGTACATACACTCATAACACTTTATTTTTATTTTTGTGGATGGAATCATTTGAAGAAGAGGAAAACAATAGAGACAATCAACAAAACATTCAACCAAATAACCCAAGTCATGGAAGTAGCTCGAGCACTCACAATAGTTCCAATGAAGAATGATGATCAATATACTTGGATATCAATGCAAGCTATTGTATTTTTTGAAATAATTGTCTGTGAAAATAAGACATGTTGTTTAATGCAATGGACATAGTGTCACAATTGAAAGACAAGGGGTAACCAATAAGTGTCGACCAATTTTGTATGAAAAAGAGCATGTTATTCATATATAATAAAATATGTTTTATTTTATTCTATTGTGTTGTCCAATGTTGCTTTGAAATGTTACATCCTTGATTAAATATATGGATGATTAAATATTATAATAAAGAGATGTGAAATATGATGCTATAACAAATGAATCCAAACATCATATCCAAATGAACTAAAAAAAAAAATTATATGAATAAATTTATAAGATACATGTCAATTGTTTTATGAAGAATGGAATTAAAAAATAACAATAATTGTTCATTGTCACAGATGAGTGTTTCTAAAAACAAAAAATGACAACCGGCGTGTTTACTAATAAACAACATCAGTGTGTTTCAAGATAAAACGCACTAGTGTCATAATTATAATTGCACCGGTGTTGATATACAAGGAACCATCACCAATCATAATAGTGTTTTAACCAACAATTATAATAATAAAAAACCTTTATGGGTGTGTTTAATTAATACATGCGCCATCGATTCTGTATCGCACTTCCGCCATGGTGTGTTTTGTATATCATGCACCAGTAGGGTTCATTTTTTAATTCACCGGTGCATCGTATCATAGATTCCATCAATGCCTTATTCTTATTAAGGTACCAACGGGTTATTACTTATAAGAGCATCGGTGTCACAATTGTTTTTGGATAGCGCTAGTGCTTTCTTGTAATGTTAAGCATTGGTGCTTTAAGTTATAGATCGCATCGGTGATTGGTATCATAGATTCCACTAGTGTGTTGTTTTTATTAAATCACAAGTGCGTTACTTTGTATAAATGCACCAATGCCCCAATATTTTAGGACTTCCTTGATGCCCCAATATTTTAGGAATTTCCCGGTTCTTTTAGTGTAATGTAGGCATCGATGCTTTATGTTTGAGAACGCACTAGTGTGTATAGACCATGAAGCACACCGTCTAGAAAACCATCTTCTACAACTTGGTGCCTACCCAATGTTTTTTAGTTATAATGATGTTCCATTATAATCTCTGCAAAAATATCTGCTACCAAAACTGATTGTGTTTGCAGAGGTTTTTTTGACAATTTTTTCCAATTTTGTAACACTAAAAACCTCCACCATAACCTTGACTAGAGGGTCGTTTCCTTTTAGTGTTGAAAGAAAATGACAAAGCAGTAGCAGTATCTAATGAAGAAAGTGCACCTACTTATTTATGGAATCAATGACTGGGCCATATGAGCAATAAAGGGCTAGGGCTACAAGTACAGGTAAACCATAAGTTACTTCCAGACTCACAATATTTTAATTTCTTCAATTTTTATATCTTTGATGGTTCTAATGATGGAGATAAGGGATATACATTGTGGGATCCTAGTACCCAAAAAATCATCACTAGAAAAGATATGTACCTGGAAAAATCAGAAGTTATTCAGGATCACAAAGAGAGATTTTTTACAAACTTAGGGAACCATTGTATGGACTAAGGTAACTAGGAAATAGTACAAGATGTTTGATTCCATCATGGTGAGCCAAAATTTTACTAGAAGTGAGTATGATCATTGTGTTTAATTAAATATTTTCAATGGCATATTAATTGTCTTGGTGTTATATTTTGACAATATGCTTGTTGAAATAAAATTATCATTGAGATCAGTAGGATAAAGGATTAGTTTGTTAAGATTTTTCAGATGAAGGATCTAGGAGAAAAAATATATATCTTGGGCATAGGAGAACACAGAGAAAGGAAAAATGGTAAGTTTTGGTTGTCACAAGTCTATGGTGAATATATTGATGAAGAAAAATATTATATGTCTCACATACCATATGTTAATAGACTAGGAAGGTTCATGTTTTCAATGTAATGTTTAAATAGTTCACATGCATTTGGTGTTTTCAATGGACACATGGAAAAACAGTAAAATGTAATGTTTATAATTGATGCAGTAATCTATCATCCTTCAAGCCAGTTTTGTAATATCTTCATATACTTGCACACTTTAGTTATTGAAAATAGAACAGTTATGGGCATATTCGCATTGACCCAGGTCTAGTTTTGGTTTTCATTTATGACAAGAGAGATACCATCCTTTAACATTTGTATGTTTTTCAAAATTTTGATGTAATATCAATTTTTTATTTTAAAAAAGCAAGCAATATAAATGAAAATGTTAATAGACATTAAAAAATGTTATAAATAAAGCAACTAATATGAAAAACAATAAGATTTTTTTTAATAACATTTCATCAAAGAAATAAAATTGTTTTTAAATATTTCCTTAAAATTTTGTATTAATAAGTTTTTTTTTAATAACAATTTTTATCATAAAAAACAATAAAATTATTTTCAAATATTTCTTTAAAATTTTGTATTCCAACACTTAGTTATACATACTCTAACCAAAATTGATAGGTCCATTTTGGAGAAAATCTCCAAGGAAAAAAAAGAAAATGTCATTGTAACACGAAGGAACAAGAACTTTTGTAATTATGTGAAGCATAGATTATTAAATTTATCTCAATATAAAAAGTGTCTTGAATTATTGTTGGTTTAAGAATGTTAATGAAACATCATAAATCAAAAATTAAATTAAAAAAAATCACTTTGGAAGAAAAATATAAAAAGTGACTTAATTATTATTGGTTTAAGAATGTTAATGAAACATTATAATATGAAAATGACAAATAAATTAAAACAAAACAGTTTGGAAGAAATTGTAATTTAAATAAATATAAAAGATGTCAAAATTGAGATAAATAACTCTTACTAGTGTATAGAAATAAGCATTTTTCATTGCAGATTTTTTTCTAAGGGAATTATTTTACCTACTTATTATTTATTTTATGGTAAAAGTTTAAAATTGTTAATTGAAATTAATTTATTGTCTTCTTAAAAATCTAATTAAATTAACAAAACTTAAATATATTGTGATAAGCAATAATAGCAATGAAAATACTTCTTAGGATCTCCTTTCTTTTGACATAATTCTTTCTTTTAAAAAACAAATGACATAGTAATGAATCAAAACAAAAAAACAAACTATACAGTAACAAAGCTTAAATGTCATTCATAAGAAAAGTTATCCCATGATTTTTAACAATATATGCATGGTTTTTAACAGTATATGCATCGTGGAACAGTATTTTAAGGATCTTTTCCCAATTTTAAATAGAGCAACTGAATTTTGAATCTATGGAAATTCCCACTTTCTCTATAATTATAAACATAAACTATACATTCTTCTCCTTTTTAACAATCATACATATTTATTTCATCATTTGTTAAAAATAATCTATTCTCACTTCTAAAGTTTAATTTAATATGTTTGAATTAATAAATATTTTGTAATAATTTTTAAAATATAATAAATTCGTAAAAATTAATAATATTGTAAAATTAAATAATATTGGTTGATGTTTAATGGGTCTAATGATTAATAACATGTGTTTCTTTCTAAAAGATCACAAGTTCAAATCTAGAGAGATAATGTATATATACTTCATAACCTTTAAGAATCAAATCCATATCATACACCAATTTAATGTTTGACTTAACAGTGATTTTAAAATTAAATTATTATTTATTATTATTAACATTTAAAATACAATATATAAATAAAAAAAATTACACATAAAGAAAAGTGATTAAAATATTATTTTAATATTATAGAAAACCATTATTTATTAATATTTAAATAATAATCCAATTTTATTTTTTTTAAATAAAAAAGGCGGTACCTGCTATATTAGATTAACAAAAACTTTGACAAAATATACAGTGGCATGGGTCTAAGTCACCAAAAATGGTGCCGATTACCGGAAACCAGCATAGGTGGAGAGCAAATAACAGTTATATGATAAAACATGAAGGAAAGTAGCATCTGTCCTGCCCGGAGGAAACCAGGACAGATGTCTATGGTCCAGATGAACATAAAACAGTAACACAATAAGACTAAGAACCAAGAAAGCATAAAAACCTAGGTACCCGGTGACCTATCGCCTTCGCCAGTCTTCCATGTGGACCTCGTCGGGATGGAAAAAGCCTGCGCGCACAGGGGGCACTTCCGTTGAGCTGGAACACCGGAATACGCGTCGAGGAGCAGGTCCAGGCGCTAGCCCATGAGGAGGGCCCTATGCTCCAGGTCTGACATGTGGCCTCAGAGCTCGAACACCAGAGCTAGGTTCTCTGCACGGAGGAGAGAGCCATGCAGACCGCCACCCACGTCGCTGAGGGGAGCATTCCTCAATTCCACTACCGCACCAATGCCAACCACAAACTCCCTCTGCTCTGCTTCATCCTCTGCAGCCTTCCTCACCGAGCGTTTGTTATCCGCAATCTTCTCCGCACCAGTGGTCTGCATGTTGTGGCTGATAGGACTGTTGTCACCCGGCCAGGGAATTTCTTCAACAATGCAGCTGGGGAAATCGTCTTCCCTAGACAAAATGAGTCTGGTTCCCTCCCTGTTGGTCGTTTCTATGGCGCGTGGCTCCTCTTCAATCGATGGGTCCTCCATAAACAAGTCCTCCTCCACGAAGCAGGTGGGAAACGCAGCCTCAGTCTCAGCCTCCTGCCTGTCACCCGGCTGAATTGTCGTGGCTTCTCTGCTACAGCCAGTTCCCGACTCTGCAATAGTGGCGAGCAATGCCAATTTCTCAGCCCGAGCCTTCTTCCGAAGAGTGGAGGTCGCCAATGCCAGAGCGTGTTCCAGTTGTTCCTTCCGTCGTCGTTGCGCCTTGTGGGCATGCCAGGCTGAGCCACGGCGAGGCCTGCCTCGCTTTCTAACCATAGTATCCGGGTGATGAATGCAAGTACCAAGTGGTTGCAATGATAAGCTAGAGAGCCAGGACGAGAGTGGTTGCAGGTGCAAAGTGCGAGCAGACTGACTCTGTCTCGGCACACACAAAGACAAACTGCCTGGGAAATCCTTACCAAAATGCAAAGAAAAGGTAATGAGCCAGGACAAGAGGAGTGCAGGACTACACCAGAGCGTCCAAGCGAAGAGCAGAGCCGAAGCAGGAGCAGTCCTGCTCTGTCCGGGCTCATAAGAAATCACATAACCAGAAGCCGAAGTCACCTGTCCACCCTTATCCCCTTTCATTCTGAGTGCGCAGTAGGCGTAAATGGTCGCGCGAGGGAGGAGTCCCTCCGTCGTATGGTTGCTGCTATGGCCGTCCACCATCGTAAATGTGGATGTGTAGGTGGCGACCATCGGCATTTAAGCTCGGGCTTAGTGCTAAGCCTGGTGTCACCACAACGCCGCGTGTCACCCCATTCGGGGATAATAATCCAATTTAATATAATTGAATTAATAAACATTTTCCAATAACTTTCAAAGTAAAAAAGAAATTGTAAAAAGAAATCATAATGATAGTATATTCATTCTTTATTTTTTTACTTTGATGATATAATCAATTTTATATGGTTGTATTCGTTGAAAGAATAATATATATATATATATATATATATATATTTAATGATGTAATAAATTTTATATGATTGTGTTAGTTGATCTTTTATAATATTTGAAATACCATGTATAAATAAAAATAAATTATATTAATAAATATATAGTGATTCAAATATTATAAAAAGAATTATTTATTAAATTTTGAAATAATATTTTATCTTCATCATTTTTCATTAAAAAAAAAATCATATTATTATTTCATTTTATTTTTATGTTTAAAATGTTGTTTAATTTAATTTTAATATTATAAAAATAAATATTTATAAAATAACATTGATTTAATCAAAATTGTATTTCTGATAAATTTGTATAAAGTTTTAAAATATGTTTTAGTAGTATATCAAGAATAGATTTAAATTTCATAATATTTGTCACAATATCAATTTTTTTAACTTTTTAATTTAACAAAATTATGATAATATTGAAAAGTTTCTCTTAATATTTTTAGAGTACACATCATCATTGTCATCCTCATTATCCTATAATATTTTTGTATCTATAATAACTTCAACTTTAATATTATATTGTTAAATAAATTAAAAAAAAAAACTAAACAAAGACAAAATGTTTTAAAATGAATGATGTAGCCTAACGTAATGAATTGAATACATTAGAAAAGATAAATTGAATACGCAATTAAATCCGATGTCTTTGTTTATTGAGACGAGAACTATGAAATGCATTAAAATTAAAAACAAAAATATATATGAAATACTAAAAAAATAAAAGTGCACCATACATGAACCATGGCAATATCCAAAATACATGAACCATGCGTTTTCATATTTTTACTTTATTTGGTTGAATACAGAATATCCCAGATGCGTAGTCCAAAAGCATGTATCTTCCACCTATTTTAAGAAAAAGCATGTATCCTCCACATATTTCAATATTGTCTCTTCGTTAAATGCATGATGCATGTTTTCGTTGGGATGACATTAACCAAAAGTTAAATGGAGATGTGGACAATAGTGGTGCATCCATGACGAAACCAATTCACACACAAGAGTCCAAAATGTGCCCTCATTGGGTGGTGGGTGCGTAGACTTGATGTAACACTTTTGTAATGGACTTGATGTCGAGAAACCTAACCTCTGTAAGCTTTGAAACAAAAATTGTTAAGCTTGAAATCTTGTTACACTTTTAAATTGGGAAAGTTTCTTTTCAACAATTGAAAGTCGAAACCAGGTATACGTTATACCAATGGAAAGATATCAAACAAACCTATAATATCATTAGGCTTAATTTCCTCTCTAATGATGATTCATGATAGAATCTAATCAATGAAGTCACAACTATGAAATTTCATCTTCTATGAGGCATGTAACTTTGCCTTCAAAGACTAGGCATACATATCCAAAATTGAGCAAATGAGGGCACATTGGAAATATTATACCAAGCACTACAGGGTTCAACATCTAGATTTTATAAAATGAAAACATAATTTATTTTATAATTTATGCAAGAGATGTCTCACAAGGACCCTAACTAGTGACTAGTGAAAGGGACATGTTATTGCACAGATTGTAGGCTGGGGAAAGCCTGATTCAAAGTAGAAAAGTGGGACATCTGTGAGACTATCTACCCACTGTCACCTTAGGTAGATTCTCCCCTCTCTTTAGTGATCATGACAATCACCACAAGGGAGGAATCCAGATGACCCTAGGGGGAAATGAGAAGAAAAGTGGAGTGATGGAAGGTGAAGCCCTTATAGATCAAGTTAGGAAATGGAGAAGGGATTGGATATGAGTCTTGTTCATAAGGGTAGGTTGTCGAAGTATAGTGTACCTACAAAAGATAATTGTAGTTTCCTGAAACAAGACAAATGAACGAGATACAAGCCCATAAATCAAAGGGACAAGAAAGTGAAGCTTGTTGTCCTACATTACAGAAGTACACAAGAATATATATCAACAATGATAAGAGCTAGTTACTACAAATTTAACTGTTATAATTTTAAAATATTTATTGGAGAATGAAGCACTAAACAAGCAGATAATTTTCCAATTCTTAAGCACAAACTTTGACGATAAAATACGACAGTTAAATAAAGTTATCATCAAAGTAACAATGAAGCCTTATGTTTGTAGCAAACAATTGATACAACAACAAGTTCTAGCCATAGCAAATCAAAAGAAAAACACTGAAAAGAAAACCCTTAACAAGTAGATTAATTAGCACTAGTTACTTGCAATTTTCAGCAGTAAATCGAGTAGTAAAATTTGAAGAGAGAGTAATTTGTTGCATCCCTAATGGTTGTAGCATAAAGTTATAATAGCAGAAATATTTTCTTAGCCAAGCTATATGCCCTAGTTTCCCAAGCAAGCTAAAAGCATGTGAAATTGATTTTGCTTCAAACAATTGAAATATATTGAAAAATCACGCATACCAATGTGATTATTTTATTTCTTCAATGCAATTTTCATATTAGTGCTATTAATAGATTGGGTAAATGGAATCTTGGTTATAAGAGTTGGATCCACAATATCTCTAGGGGTGTAATCCCTTTTACTCTACAGAGCTTGTAAAACCAACAAAGATAAATCTAGGAGGGTGTAAGATTTTTTACTCCTCCTACCAACCTTGTAAAAAAATGACCTGTCATATAGAAAATAAGATGAATATTGGTGGAGGGTGTATTTTGTTATACTCCTCCAAGATTTTTAGACAAGAATGTCATGAAACAAGAAGAAAATACCAACAAATGAAGAAATTTCCTTATCAATTCTATAAGATAGCAAGAACAAAACCCTAGTTTACCAAGCAATTTCCATCCACATTCCAAAAATACAAGCCTCCAAGAGGTGTGCACCACCTTAGCTCCACAATATACAAAAAAGCATCCAAAAAAACATTGCACAAGAGATAGATAGTCCAAATTCCCAAAGAGGGCGAAAATTTCAGCCAAGTATCTCTGACTCAAGAGAGAGTGAGTTCTAATAATGAAATGTCAAATGAACTTTATTTATACTAGGTCATCTAAATTAATTGTTTTCACTTAATTAGGGTAAAAAACAAAATAAGGAGGTCGACCTCCTTTACTTTTCCCCTTTACAACAATAATTTAATTTTTACACAAAAAGAAAACCCTGAAGGTGATGTCACAACCTAATAAGGTGTCATCATGGCCTCTTTAGCAAGTCCTTGAAGTGCTTGGAGAAGGCATTGGGACTCCAAAGGCCGTGTGTCATTGTGCAATGGCTCCTCCTCATCAAAAGGTGTCAACCTTCCAACAAGTCATCATCACCATCACTAGCCCTAGCGCCACATCAAGACATTAAGCCATAGAAGAGTGGTGTAAGGACTCCAAAGGAAAGTCGTTGGGATGGAAAAGGTTGGGTGTCAACCTCCAAGGTATCCTCTCTTTTCTCCAAAGGAAACATCCATCATCTAACTATTCCGAAAGTGTGGGTCATGGCATTCGACCTGTGGGATTCCAACCCCAATAAAGGCCCAAGATTGGCTTGTTCCTCCAAATCATCCATCAAACAAGGTCCTGCAAAAACAAATGAATGTGCCCTCCAAGGGTCTCTAGTCAAAAGTATCATAGCAAGTAAAACCACATTTAATACAAGAGCCACCTAAACATGTGCATAAAAACTACCTTTCCAAATTAAACAAGTGCTCAAAGAGCCTATGCAACTTGCCAAGTTTAGGTATGGGAGGTTTGTCAAGGTGACCTATTGGGTGAATCATTCCTTAAGTCAAGGAGTGTTTCCTCAATGTACCCATATCCGAGTCATGTAAATAATATGTATTATAAGGTGGTGACACCTTTGGGCATGGGGTTCATGACATACAAGGGTTCATAGTGTCTCTTTTATGTGTGCCTTTGTAGAGGGCGAGTTGCACCTTCAGTTTCAATGCATCTTTTTTCCGAGCACATTTATGGCCATAAATTTATTAAAGTCCAAAACAAATGCGTAAAAAAAGACTTGAAAGAAGTATTTCAATGTCACTTGAAGCTATAAGTACACAGAGTGCCATATGGGTAAAGAAACGGGTATATCGCACTTGCGTAGATCCCTCAACAAGTGGGACATTTATATATGTGAATTTATTTTTTGCAGGTATTCAATTATTTTAAGAGAAACATTTAGTTTTTCTCAAGACCTATTTTGTCAAGCATCTATAAGGTTATAATTTTGTCTTTTATCTTTTTCCATCTACATTCCCTCTGGGCCTTCAGCCCCTTCTTCACATGAAATGAGGTACAATTATTTCTTAGGTTAGTACACCCGAAAATCCAAAAATATAAGGAGACGAAAATGATGAAGTGTGAAAAATGATATGTATGATAGGGAATGGTAGGATGACTCATCAATGAGACCACCCAATAGAAACAATTTCCCCAAGGGTGAGCTAGGGTACAATGTCAACCACCAAGGTGAAATGGGGCAAAGAGAATAATTTCCAAGCAGGCATTCTATAATCAAAAGCATCTTTAAATGAAACATACTTAACTTCCTCAACTATTAAAGTGACACTTACGACAATACCTGACTTGTACCTCATTGCGAAATACACATTTTCTTCTAGAAACAAGCTAATGTGGTTAACGCCATCATGATGAACCGAAGAAGTGTGGTGGTGAAGTTGTAATGATCCCAAGCCATTATGCAAGGATCATCACTTGTTTTGGTGTCTTTTAAACTTTTTTTTGGCTGTGGTATTTCGTCAAACAGTTTGTTGATCTACTTGTTTATATGTATTTATATGTGTGTATGCAGCAAATAACATAAAGAGATAACCATGGAACATACCTCAACCATATGCAATAAGATAGACAAGCCAAAACATCTCAATTCTTCTTTATTCATAGAATAGAGAAACCTGCTACAATGAAGATGTTGATCTGGAATGCTCAACAAATGGCCAAGAAGATAGACAATAGATAAGAGGTGTTACAAAATGCTCCCGCTAATACAAAAGATGCCTCCAAAGGCTGAATAAGAAATGAAGATCAATACAAGTAGATCTGAATGCCAACCTCTCCAGCTGAAGAATGCCACACTCCAATAGAAGGCTGAAACCCTCAATAACTCGGCCCTGCTGCCAAAAGTGTCCAATCACCCTAAGAAATATGCCAACTAATAGATCGGG
>ML793229.1:397995-440594 GCA_009831015.1 Picea engelmannii
TAATAGAAATAAGGAAACTTGTAATAAAGGAAACTTAATAATGGAAAGTAGGGGACATAGGGTAAAAAGAAAAAAGGAATCAGCAGTTAAGGAGTTACTAAAAATCAGCAACTTCATTTTAGGAAAGTTATTAAAAGCATGAGGGGGGATCTAGGAACCCTAGGAGTAATTCTAGGAGCGACTATAGGGGGGGTGAGGGATTTGATTCTTTTAATATTTTTAAAGAAAATAAATTTTGGAGAAACGTGGGGGATGAGTGACACTTGGACAGCAGATAATTTTTAGAGGATTGTCAATAAAACTTAAATTAATAATGATTTAGGAAAGTAGGTGGGTCTCAAATTTCTATAAAAGAAGGGGAAATTGGAGGAAGAAGGAGGAACGGTTAGCGTAACATTACACTGCCGGATTGTGGCTTGACTGTTTGCTTGTGAGGAGTTGGGAATTTCTCAGCTGTGTTGGAGTGGTAGCTCAGCCGTGGAGGCGAGCTGAGAAGCTAGTCTTATCTCTGGATCTTGTGTGGCCCCTTTGCGGCTCGGGGGGCTAAGGGGGAAGCAGAGTACCCCTAGCGATTGGCTAGGAGGTACCGGTGTAGTCTCTACGGTCGATGAGCGGGATCAACACGGAGCGCGGGATGCGGCACGAAGTGCGGGACGTCATCCGAAGTGGGTGAAAGGAAAAGGTATGATTTTATTTCTGGTAGAGTAGATTGCCTAGTTATTCTCTCAAGCGATTATGATGTATTATTGTAAGATGTTGCTTTAGCTGTTGTAGTTCATTTTTGTATGCTACAATAATATTGTTCTGGAAACCTTTTGTTTGGGTAGATGTTCTGAATGTTGGTTCTAGCGATCTCGATGGCTGATATTTTATGGAAGTAAAACTAGATCTGGCATTCCCTCTGGCACTTTTGTTGGTTTGATTTCTAAGATCAGTCGATCTGGTGTTTATATCTGGCATTCGTCTGTATGAGCATTGGAAAATGTTTTTATTATTTATCCTTCGATCCGTTGAAGATTTTGTTTTCAGGGTTGGTTTTCGTTGGGCGTTTCTGAAATTGTTGGCTTTCTGCATTCGTTTGGTGGTGCTTCAATTCATTGGGTGTTTTCTTTTTACCTTGCTGTGGACATTATGATTTCTGTGGGCGTGTGTAATAATGGTGGGCGTTTACATTTGTTTAGGGGCATTTTGTTATTTGCAGAGGCACTCTCACAGTGGAATTTTCTTTTCTAGAGTGGGCAAAGTTGTATACAATGGCATTGCAAAGTTTTATATAGTGGCGTTCTTTTATACAGTGAGCAAATTTTTTTGGGGGGTTTTCTCTTTTTATACGGGGGCGTTTCTTTTTATAACTTTTATGGGCAAATTCATGTTCTGCGGGTTCAAGTTTCTGTGGGCGTTCGAGCTTGTGGGGGATGGAACTTTTATTGCGCAATGCTGGACGTTTTTTTTTTGTGTCTTCTCGGAGGGAGAATTCCTCTGACGGTGGGCGTTTCCTTTAGTCCCTGTGG
This sequence comes from Picea engelmannii, assembly GCA_009831015.1. Classification (NCBI taxonomy): domain Eukaryota; kingdom Viridiplantae; phylum Streptophyta; class Pinopsida; order Pinales; family Pinaceae; genus Picea; species Picea engelmannii. Next base: position 399,507 of record ML793229.1, read on the forward strand.
GAAATCGTTGGGGGAAATTCGTTTTACAAGTTACTGTCATTACATTTTTACAGTGTGCATTTAATTGCTGGTATGAGTTTCCGTGCGTGTTATATTGCGTTTTATTTGTGGGCGTTTCTATTCACAGAGTGTGTTTGCTGCGTTTTTAATTGTGTTTTATTACTGCGTTGTAATGTTGCGTGTGCCCAGGAGTGAGCGTTTACTTCTGCGTTGTATTAACTCCCTGCGTAATGGTTTCCATTCCTAGGCTGATGGGTGTGCGATTGATGGATAATGCACCCACGATTTTCCGCTGCACATCCCTGCGTTTTTGCTGCAAGGATTTGCTCTGTGTTGGCGTTCCCTCCATTACCTTTTGTATCAATTCTACCAGTGATCCAGATGCTTACACTACGCTCCAAAATCACCACCATGACCCGTTCTGTTACGTGACAACGAGGATTTTGTGTAGATAAACAATGATAGCACGCTGGCACCAATTTTCCTCTTCACTGATATTTTTTTTTTCTGTAACCTGAAACCTTAACCGCATGCCAACAGTGTTTCATTATAGCCTTTACGGGAGTAGAAAGTTGAACCACGCCCAACAGGGTTCCACTGTCACCATTACATTCCAGCGAAGGCATTCCAACCAGGTTTTAGACTTCAAAGCGTGTCTCTTCAGAAGTTTCAATTCGCTTTTTTCCTATCTTCCCCATCGTTCACTCTTTTCCTTACACCTTTTATCTTATGTGGCTTCATGACAATTGACTTAGACCTTATACTTCCATCCTTCTCTCTTGATTAGCAGTGAGTAACTTCCTTCTGAACAGCGACAAACTTAGAGACCGCCTTTAGTAGTGTCGGCATTTTGAATATTGTCATTTTAATTTCTGTCAGAGATATATATAAATATTGTCATTTTAATTTTGAGGTTATATCGTTACCTTGAATAGGATGATGTTTATACATACGATGTTATCTTATATTATCATTAAATGTTGTTAATTTCAAATAGCGAACATTTTTAATAGTGTTATTTTTAAATATGGTGCTTTTAAAATGGGTCCTTTTTAATTATTGTCCTTCTAAATTTTGTCATTTAAAAAAAAAAAATATATATATATATATATATATATATGGCTATTTTATGTATTGTCCTTTTTTAAATTTGATACTTTTAAATGTGACCTTTTTAATATTGTTATGGTTATATATTGACGTTTCCACTTAGGATGGCATATTGGTATTTTTAAACATTTTTCATTATGATGTCAGATCGTTATTTTGAAAACCTGATGCTATTTATAAATATGGGGTTATTTTTGACATGAGGTTGTGGTATTTTAAACATGAAGCTATTTTTAAACATGATGATATTGTCATTTTAAACCTGATGTTAATTATAAATGTGATGTTATTATAAACATGAGGTTATTTATTGCAAAAATAATGAGAATTTATGATCATAAATAAACATCGAATTGTGAGCTCCTCATGTTTAATTGAAGGTTTTTATCTTGGAAGGTCATTATAATTTTGGTGGTTTTAGCATATAAGAGGTATTGTAATTGTAAAATCATGGTCCGGATATGTGATATAAATGAAGGGTGGTTAATATTTCCTAACAATGTTATTGTAATTTTTATTGTTGTTAATAACATATATGGTGCAATAACCTTGACTTACGTACAATAAATTACTCCGAGTTAGTAAACTAGGGTGGTTGTTCATTTAAACAATGTTGAACTTGGGTGTTCGATGTCAGAGTCCTTCTTGTCATGCGCCTTCCGTAAAGGATGTAGTCGTCCTTCTTGTTTATGTTGTACTTGATAGTATTCAGTTGGTTTCTTGGTCGGTTGTGTCGGGCGGGATATAGACACCTCTTCTAGCTTAGTATATATGTCTGGGGGTATTTCCGGTGGAAGGAATCCAGTGCCGTATCAAGAGTCTCGGGTTGTTTAAAGGAACAGTTTCCACTCTTGCGACACACTCTGATCCGTATCAATAGTCTCGGGCTGTTTAAAGGCACAGTTTCCACTACTGCAACTCCCTAAAAGATTTATTAGTTTTTGCCTGAGCTGTCGGCCAGGAGCCTGTCTAATCTTCTTTCGAGAAGACATAAGACTAAAAGCCTTTCTTTTCTGTGCAGAAATAGTAAACTCTACTACTATGGATTCTTCCCTCAGTGTTAGTATTGTGCATAACCCAGTGTGTTGTTAAATGATTGTGTCGTGAGTCTTATGCCTACAGTCGTAGACACTGATTGATGTTGGTAGATTTAGCATTCATAGTGGTGGTATTGATTGTGTCGGGCGGGATGTAGACGCCTCCATGTTCCTCAGAACAGTCGCCAGCCCTAAGACCTTAAGTGGTTAAAATCGATGGGAACCTGGGCTTGAGCATTGATTATGTGTCTTGGAGGTCTAACCTTGCAGGGTAGGACGGGCGGGTGGTCAGTTTTACCTTGTCGTGGTTGCGTCTGGTTAGTCGTCGAGTGGCGATGTAGAGTCAGGTGTGTTGATACTTCTAAACGCGCCCACACACCTTACACAAAAAAAAAAATTGCACCTGTTATTAGAATGGTTGTCGTAACGAGGAGGATTCTACAGAAGTTCTTGTAGATGCAATACCTATATCTACCGTGATCCACTGATCTTTTTCCATCAAAAGATCTTCCATCTTGATCTTCCACAGCTCAAATCTTTTCCCATTAAACTTCTCGATCTCCATCTTTGAATTGCTTGCCATTTCTTTTCACCTGAAAAACAATACCATAGATCTCCCACTGTAACAAGGCTTATCACAGTCCTGAGCCAAACCCTTGACAACAAAGGCGTCACCCTGAAGCCAATAAATCTCTGATACCAAATGTATATTCTAACCTTGTACAATTTCTACTGTAAACAAATATTCAGAAAAGAATAGAAAAGATACAATGGCAAATGCAAACATTACACAGATATTTTTGCCATGGAAACCCAAACCGGGAAAACCAGCATATATTATATTCATACATTGTGTTACATTGTTTACAATACAATATACATATAGCAGCCAGCGGCATCCAAAATCCTAACCCAATGACCTGAATTAGTCCAAAACCCTAATTCCTTAACCGGAAATAGAAAACCATCGGCAAAAAACTATGTGTCGAAAAACCACCTAAATATCATGTGGTCTCGGAAATATGTCATCCCGGTAATATGTCGTCTGGGAAATATGTCGTCCCGGAAATATGTCATCCTAGAAATATGTCGTCCAAGTGAAAAAAAAAAATTCGAGGGTGTTGCCCCCGAACCCCCGTGCGGGGGTCTAACCCCCCTACGATCTCGGCGCAGATGCTCAAACACTACTACTCATGCAAAGAATATAACACATACCCAACACACTTCACTGAGATAGTTCAGTTCCTATCAACACGAATAGCACCTCGTGAATACACAGTCATTTAAAAGAAACAACTTGTAGTGCATGATGCAGATCTTTCACGTATAGCTGGACAACTCTATAAGATGGGACCTGATGAGATCCTGAGAAGATGCATTATGGAGGAATAATGACCACTGATTTTAGCAGAAGCTCGTGAAGGCATCGCAGGAGGAAACTACGTAGGAAAAGCAACAATGCAGAGGTAGCACGAAACTTATGCATGCAAGGAGTGCATCGACGTCCTCAAGGAGTGCGTGATAGAGTTTTTAGACTCGAAATCTCAAGGAGGAATGGCACGATTTTAGTCACATAAGAGAGAAGTTGTGGAGATTCGTCACAAAGAGTGAAAAATCATCTGCAAGGAGGAGTTGAGTTGTGGAGGAAAACCCGTTGCAAGGTCTGCACAAGTTGAAATTTTGACTAAGTGTCAAAGAGAGTGTTCAGAGGAACCAAAGAGAATTGAAGGAGTAAAGCTCAAGAGAGAGAGAAACAAAAAATATCCAAGGAGAAAATTCTCTAAAGTATTCACTAAAGTCAGTGAAAAAGATTCATTATAGAGGGAGACTGACGATTCCATTCTGTCATAACTGGGGAAGCTACGCAGAGGATAGTCGCAAGACGTTTCGCACTTCGGAGTTCAGAAAATTTGAAGGTTATACAAGAGTAGAATTGTGAAGTCTAAAATTGTGATTCGATATCATTCGTTGATCACAAGGAGAGCATGTCGTTGTGGATTAAAGAATCTGAGATTCGAAAATCCATAGGTTCATGGGCGAGAGAGAAAGAGTTTCATGAAGTCGTGAAACCCAAACCATAGTGGGACTGGAAAATCTAGGGAGACACATGGAGAAAGTCTGGAAATCCATAGAAGTGTACTTCGGGAAAAGTTGAAGGAAGAGATCAAGATATCCCCAAAGCCTAAATTGCAAAGGGCTAGACCCACGATCATAGCCATGGTCACTTGGGAGAAAGGGGCCTGTGTGCGTAACTTGTTTGGGGTACTTGCAGGGACTCGAAGAGCCGCATTGACTTAGTATTTCGAAGGATACAAGACCGGGAGGTCAAGTAGCCATTTGGAGGGAAGGGGGTTTGCGCCAATGATTACAAACTATCACACTACTAATTGAATAGTTATATTGTAAGAGATTTCAAGTACGAAGGTGACATTAATGTTTCTCTCCCTAAAATTTCTTATGGATATAAATTCAAATTATTAGTCTTGAATCAACCAAAATCCTCGTGTAACCATTAATTAAACTTATTCTTCCTTAGAAGTATTGAGAATTAAATAGTGATGTCTATTCGTGCACATCTGATATTTAATTGTAAACTTTGATTTTAACTTTTCTCCCTAAAAGTATTTTAAGAGTTTAATTTCTATTTTATTTTGGTCATGTGTAAATGTAAATATTGGTAGTCATTATGGTAGAACCTTAAAAATTAAACTATTTTTTTTAAGTGGTAGTAATAGAAACCTTTGAAAGGCTGTCTAATTTCTGGTATCATCCCTCTTATACTATTTAGTCCTCTATTTTCCAAGGAGAAGTAAGGATTAGTTACCTAACTTAGTAAAATTTATTTTGGTGCTAGTAATGAAATATATTTAAAATACATTATGAGGATAATTTTTTATGTGCTCAGTGTGCTTGTTATGTACTTCAGTGTAAGACTCTTCTACTAAGAGCTATAGAATTATTGTTGACAATTGTGATTAGAGGTATGAATTTAGAATAAATTGTGAGTATAAATTGAAGATAAAATAATTTTTCCGATGAGGTTAATATGTAGACTGTTAAGTTCAATTTAGTAATAAATTGAATGATATCATTATCCACATTGGATTGTTAATTGTTGAACTTACAAAGGGGATTAAAAAAATGACGTGTATATAGTAATTGCGATGTTTTTATAACAAATGGAACGAAACATTTGAGTATTTTCTTATGATGTGAAATTTGTATAATTAATTGACAAATTTTGTACTAGTATAATGAGTTATTGAATGAATTTGATTGTGTTATGATTAAGTACCTTACCTTAAAATATAGTCCTGAGTCTAGGTTAGAGTTGGTTACGGGAGTATATATCTCCATGTTCCTCAGAACGGTCACCATTCCTGAGACCTTAAATGGTCAAATCAATCGGATGAATCCTAGACTTGAGTGTTGATTATGTGTCTTGGAGGTTGCTCACCAATATTTCTACTATAATTCAATTTTGGCACATCCTTAGGAAATGGGTTCTTGCATGAAGATGATGGTTGAAAAAGTGGCAATGTTGTGCTCACAAACATGCTCAAGCGATAATTCCACATGTTATTAATAACGCACACCAATTCCTGATTTACTTTCTTCAACATTTGTTGAACCGCCACGGAGGTTGTTAAGTCAACCTCATTAGAAATACACATTCTCTTATAAATGTGTATGTGCTCCTAATATTGTGTGTATCCTATAGGAACATGCATTTAATCCTATGGGGAAAAAAAACTTTTATTGCTCACAACTAGTATATTTTGCCAATAGATTGTGTAAGAGTTTTAGGAGAGATTGACACAAATTGGGAGAGAAAACTGATGAGATATGGAAAAATAACTACCATAATTCACTAATTTGGTCTTCAATTAACTTAAGGTAAAAATTTTGATGGAATTCAAATTTTTTTTCATACTTTGTTTAAATGATTAAAAATTGAGAAAATTTTATTTTTCCTTTGTTAAATTATAACACGCTTAATTAATATGGAACATGGAGAGAATAGAAACCCAACATCACCATAGGAGCACACACCAAACCCTAACCCACAGCTGGAAAACATAATGGAAATTGATGCAACCTTGGGATCTCTTAAAACCATTATACAAAACTTACAAAACACCAGAAATCCCTCATGATTGTCATTGGCTACTTCGCTAGACATCATTGTATCTTCCATTACAAATTCCCAAGGCCAGTTAACTCATATATATGATTGCAAGGCTATAATGTATGAATATTGTAGAATGGGTCTAGATAAAAACCAAGTTAGAGATCTAAACATTTCAAAACAAGATTTGATGCCATTGCTTCTTGACCCTAAAACTAGATTATAGCTGCCAGTCACAAAGAGACACATTTGTATGGATTGGTGCACCTTCCAACCACTTTCATACAATTGGATGGATAGGTATTTTATGGTATTTTTGAAACCTCCTTGAAATAAAAGGGAGGTTCCTTTGTATTTCCTAAGAAATTTATCAGTAGATTTTATTTTACATTGCCATGTCAACTAATTTGGCATTTGTGAACTCTAGGGGGTGGGTCATGGGTACACATAGGATATAGGAAATTCTATATGTGACCTATTTCTATGTCCTCATAAATATTATAAACTTTTTTTTACTAATACAAATATTATAAATCTGTATGAAGTTTGGTTCATTGATTTCTATGTCACTAGTACCACCATCATACCATTCACCACTACTAACATTCTTCACATTATTTGTCCCAAGACACAAGGCAATTTATATCCTTTTCCACCCTACCCCAACTCTTTAGATACCACTTTCCCCACATACAGTAATTCCTTCATGGGTACAACCTTTACCATCTCATCCATCAATAGTAGCTACACTTGTACACCACCCACTAGTCCACCCTATGGTTGCAAAACTTCTCCCTTATGAATCCCCTCATCCATCATTGGATGTGGATACCATAGTTTATGCAACATAAAATATTTCTTGGAGTATCTTGTACAATCAAGTACTAAACCTACAAGTGAATATCTATTGTTTCCTTGGGTATTCACAGTAATATCATTCATTTATGATTTTTTTATATATCATGAATGGAATTGAATTTATGTATTTTTTTTATTAAATTTCATTATTTGAAGTTTGTAACTGTTGTAGAGTGACATAGTAGAGAAGTTAGGGTCACGGTGAAGGGAAACACCCTCAGAGGTGACAATATCATTTGTGGTGAGTTTTCTTGGCTAGAATTTGTAAGTGTGTTAATTCATTGTGGAAAAACAATTATAAGAATGTTGTTTATTTGCATAGTCTCTCGAGAGAGAAACCACACCTAGGTGCAAAAATACTTGAGCTCCTACTTTGAGTAAGAGGAGAAAGATCGACTTCAAGGATGCACTTAATAGTGGCGAGGGTGGAAGCGGTCAATGAATGACCAATGAGTGCAATTTTATATCTAGAGAACCATATGGCATTCTTCCTTGTTTGGTCACTTAATTCTATTTTATATATTGTCCACGATGTTTCATTTTGTAAAAAAATGTACAGTTGAGTTGATTTTGAATACACACACACACACACACACACACATTTCATGGAATGTGTTCTATGAATTGAAGTGTTTATTTATTTGATGTTAATGAATTATTATTATTATTAACCCCTATATATATATATATGCAAAGTGGAATCACAATAAGTATCATCTCATATAATTAATATCATCACATTAATTGATTGCCCATTGGGTCGCTCTACCTGGACACTAGACACTAGTTAATAAATGTTAAACCAATTATATTAGAAATAATTTTGTAGATTTATCTAATTTCCATCTTGTATGTGTAACATTGAACTTCAACTAAGTGACCTGAAATGAGGACGCAAGAGCCAAAGGACTCAAAAATAAAATTGTTCGACATGAGACACAAAAACCCCAAAAACATGGCATAGAGGGAATGATGTGTGTGTGTGTTGAAAAAATTATAAGTTACACATAGAAAAATGAAATATCGACATAAATATTTAAATTTTGTTAGAAACTAGAACATTCACATCATACAAATTCAATCATACAACTAGTTACTACTTACTAGTACTACATCAATGATGATAAAATGATTAATACACAAGAAATTAGAACCATAAGTAACATTTTTCTCATTAAGTCATCAAAATCAAAATAATATATTAGGAACATGATTGGAGCGGTTCTACCCTCTCCAACTAATCTTTTATTAAGCTCTCTTTATCATGTACTTTATTACACATATATTCGCTTATACTAATATCTAATATATTAATGTATGATGAGTATTAGAAGGGCCTAAAATTCCTCTCAACATCTCCCCCACACTCAAATCCTTTCTTCATCCTGAATCAATTGTGCAACAACATATGGGGTATCTACTCTTGTCAAAGTATATTTGCTGTGAATCAACCATGCATGTCGGTTTGCATAGGAAAACTAACCACAATAACCACCAAATGTATAGTAAGATACACATATGCAAGGTTCTGCCATGATTTGTTACTCTTTATCTTTCATCTTTGATCTAGTAGGTTCATGCGGAGTAAGTGAGTCTTCAGTTATTAGCTACCCGACCCAATATTGGCCTCTTAACTCTCTTGTTACACCACGGTGCCTCTGAAGTGGTGATTGTCCCATCCTATGCTCATATACACCCTACAGTGGAGACATGTGCCTCGTCCAAGCTATCATTTCTCTTATTTCTGGCTTTCATGGTCACAACCCACATACTTATTCTACAACTCTTATACCAGGGGGCTCTGCCAATTCAATCAATCCTATGTCAAAGTATTATCCTGTAAGCTCTTTGTGTGTGATTGTGTCATTCGTTGTCTCTTTCTTGAATGCATTATTCTCTTGTCATGTCATTGTAGTGAGAATCTCTAAATTGGTACTATCTGCAAGTTCTTTAATCATATGATGAATCAACTACTGCAAAATTTTCTGCATCAATGCTCATCTTCAATGCTCCAATCTGTTTATTCTCACTGATCAACCGAAATTCTTTCTTTGTTTCTCAGTCTAAATCTCTTCTTTTTCTTGGTCAATATTGGATGCTTTCACTGGATGATCATGTCAAATCTCCATCAACCTTTATCTTCTTTTACTATGCCACTGTCATTCATGGATTTCATATACTTTCAGGGCTTTGGTGATAAAATGGAGTCCACAATTTAAATTTACAAGGATAATTCTGGCTAGGACTCTAATTTACAATCATGGATTGACTCAAATAGGACACAACTCAATTTTTAGACTCTATTATGACTCTCTAACTATTAGTAAGACTCAAAAAACTATTTTTTGTCGGTACCGTTATTTTAGAGACTCAACTAAATGATGTCAATTGGATATCGACTATTGTCATCAAGGAACTAATCTCGTCGACTAGAACCCAACTTACATTACAATAGATAGAGAAAAATTACTCTGTTGAATACTCACGTTTAACCCTCTCCCACTTTCTATTCACTCCATTTTCAACTAAGATTTTACAAGGAATTATGACTCAATCGAATCAATTGACAACATTTTTTTTTTCTTTTTCCAACTACACTAACTTTATACTCGACTAAACTATTTTCCTCCAAATAACAATTATATAATTAAGACAACATTCTCCTTTACATTGCTTTCGTGGTATGCCACTAAAACAACTTAAAGCCTCTTGTAACCACCTTTATACAAAACTACATATTATCAATGCCAAAGACTAGTAATAACTTCTAATGGACTCATATTTGTGTTTTATAAATATGATTGGGTGAAGTCATAAGACATCATAGACTAAATATATCACATGGACATTAGAGATCCCATGTTTGCTCAGTAACAATATTCTCAAGAAGATAACATAATTTAAAAGAAAGGGTTCTTGTATCAGAAATAATTGTATCGGAAATATATTTCTTACATTCACACTGATGCACCACCAATATAGTGACTTCCCTATCTTGATTGTTTTCATAAATCCACATGGAAATTAAATATGGATGGACATCAAGTCAAATCTTTCAGGAATTAGAAATATTATTTTGTCAATTCATTGATCCAGTAGATATCATGGTAAGTCAATTTATCCCACACAAATTGAGCATGCAGGTATTCTATTCAAGCCAACATGCCATTCGAAATATCAGTCAATCATGTGCATGGAACTCGATTCAGAAGTTTGTCGATCATTTTCTTGCTCGACCACTAGTCAATTGCTCCATCCATGTGGCAACTGATAGTAAAAATCTCCATCAACCAAGACTTCTCTCAGTCGGTTGATTTCCTTTAGTTGGTTCCTTAGGAAAATTTAAATCTTTAGCAAACACTTCAAAGTCATCAGTTGGTAGTCATTGTTTATGGCCCTATCAACTTAATCGATTCTCAATGAAATTCCTGCAAACTCAATCCATCTTGCAACTCAAATCCATTCTCATACATACGACTGCATGACATGAAAATTATCATCAAGCTCTGGAATATTTATCATTTGGGCATTTGGGTTCAATATTGAGGATCTCAAAATTCCAAGCCTAAGCTCTATAGGCGAGGCACAATTTGCAATGTGCTGATAAGTTGATTATTATTACAACTTTTTTCAACCAACAATTCCTCAATCGACCAAAATTCCTCATAGCAGTCGGCAATGGGTTCTTTCTTCCTTGATGGTCAAATTTGCAGTAGTCGTCAGTGACGATTTCTTCAATGTAGCATCGACTACCTTGCTCTATTTGTTTTTCAAACTTAATCATGTCTCAATATTAAGGAGATCCCTTCGCATTCATAGCATTGATATTGTGCATTTGTGCAATAGCATCATGGGATTTATCACCAACTTTTTCAAGATATAACAACCTCTGCAAGCATTCTTAAGATCAATTCCTCTCCACGAGCAAGATTATATATTTAATCCTTGACCAAGACATTGATTTGTATAGTTTCTTCATCTTTTCATAATTTAATCATTTCTTTGAAGGATTCTTGTTTCAACGATCATCTCAAACAAATCTTCCATCCAAAATCAAATCTAGCAACTTGTAGGTCTTCTTGATCTCACTCTTTCTTTCAAATTTTGTGCAGGCTTGTCAAGCAATATCCGTGAGCATCCCTAAGAAATCTTTTGAACTTTGAAGTCTTATTTATATTATTGATTTCTCCATGTCATGTCTTTTAGGTTTGAACCACCTCCATTCATTTTTCTCGTCACCTACATTGAATGAAGGAGAAAATGGTGCCAATGTTGGATTAGAGTATTGGTTCAAGTGCAACAACAATGGAACCAAATGTTGTAGTATAGGGGATTATGCATGCACTCAAGAAGAGATTACATTGGGAAAGAACATCTAGAATACACATGTTATTGAAGAGAGATATTTGTGGAAAGGTTAACCAACTAAGTTCATATTCTTTCTTCAAGAGTATTTGTACATTAGGAAGATAGGTGCAGAGGTTTTACCCGCTCCAACTAATTATTAATTAGGCTCTCTTTGTAATTTAATTCCTTTCACATATATTCACTTATACTAATATATAATATCTTTATGTATTATGATTATTACAAGGGCCTAAAAGGTTGCCCAACAATAGTCCTCCATGGCATAATCATCAAAATCAACACCACTGCCATTGTTATCTCCACAATCCTCCTCATCTTCCTCCTATATATCCAATCCACTATTTTCTTTCAAAATGTTCTCCAAAAATGACAAAAAATTATTCATGTTCATGTCTAATGTGATAGATTTTGGAAATCCATGAAGTTACACTGTGTTTTTAAAGAAAAATCTTGCATAATAAATCAAAATATCCATATTCTTTACATGTCAAAAAATGCACAATTTGTTCTTACTATTAGTACTCCAAATATAAAAATCATTTGTTATATACTCGTAGGGTATCTTCAAAATTGACCATAATGTCTAAAATTCTATATTTGAACTCACTCCCTTAATCATTTGTAAAATTCTACATTGTATCACAAATGTTTTAACCTCATGCTTCATACATGATGAGAAATACCTTTATTCCAAAAACAAATCTTATGTCTTGTTACATGCCAAAATTGTTCTCTAAATTAATTCATCATTGTGTAATTATGTGGTCTTAAGTTTTCTTAAATCAATCCTTTACACATACACAATTTCTTTCCATTGAAAACATAACCATCTTACAAAAGGTAATCTAATTGTGTCTTCCTATCCCAAATTGTAGAGTTTTGAAACTCTATACACCTAGCATAAATTTATTATCATGATCATATAGATCCTTGACTGACTCAAATCTAATTGCCACATCCTTCATGCTTTCCAAGATAAGCACTCTCCTACTTTGAACATACGATTCATGTTCTCTTCATTGAAATTTCATGTTCTCTTCATTGAAATTGTGCTTCAACACGAACGTATATTAATAGAAACTCAAGTCATCTCATAAATCATTGGTTTAACTTCACCTTAGTATTAATGAACTTCAATGCCAATGTTCTATGTATAAAATGAACTCATTTAACAAATAATGCCTATAATCCCTAAGTGAGTAAACAATTGCATACTAACCCAAACCATAAGAAGAATATGTCCATTGTGCTTTTTCAAATTCTAGATAAAAAATGTTATTGACCTTACCTCTTCACTAAAATTATTCCATTAGATAAATTACATTCATGATAAAACACCTTGCTAAATTGTGAAAAAATAAATATAGTTTTTCTCATGATCTTCGTTTTTAGCATCTCAAAATTGTGTTGCAACATCATTCTATGTGTATTCCATTTAATCCTTTATCAAATTAATAATCCCATGAAAACTCCTTACTTATAATAATGTGTAATGTAAATCATCATAATATTTCCTTCATTTTCACTATAATGAAGCCAAAGTATATCTAGGATTCCTCCTTAAAAAAATCTTCACTTTTATGATAAAAATAATTAATTAATTCTTAAAGCTTTAAATAATAGTGTCATATTTCACTAATTCTAATCTCACATCCAGTCTCACATTTGATTGAAAATAAATATATCATTCAAATAAACAATCATAAACGTGTACCAATATTCAAAATAGACTTTTTAGAATTGAAAGGTTAAATTTCTTCCTAGAGATATTATTGTGTCTTGTCCCATATATCTTACCTTATCTTATATGTCCTTGGTTGTCTCATCTCCTATTGTTACTCATAACTCAAATTGATTGTCTCATCTCCTCTCCACTCCAAAATGTATATTTTTTTTTAGAAAACACCCCCTATCCGCTCGTCTATTGATCCTTTTACTTGAATCTACTATAGTTTCTTACGATAACTAGGATAACCCTTACCTCAATTGAAGATTACCTTTGATTAGATGATATGGATTAAATAAACCAAATGATCTTGGCTAAGTTCATGCACCTAGTGTTGAATATTCTTGGAGAAATTGAATGGATCAATTGACCAAGCTTTGGGAAGTTCCTTTCTCATCTCAACAATGAAACAAAGACGTGTACCATTGGAAAAATGTTACATGGTCGTCAAACATGGGATGGTGTAATGTTCCCAAGCAATTTTAGTCAGGAACTAGGGTTTTTTTTATAGAAATATGTGCAAAAATGTTTTGTTGTGTTTTTATTGCATAGATAACATCACAACAATTATGGAGCACAAAATAATGAAGGAAATACACAAATAAAGATAGCAAGCTTCAGATATGACCTTTATTTAATAATGTAAGTGATCTTCATACATAGATATGAAGATATGATAAGATATAGAAATATGGATGACCTCCAAGCCTCCCATAAATAAACAGAGTTCAATACAAGATTAATTTATTTCCATTTATGGTTGAATCTCTTTAATCTATGTTGCAGTTTCTCTATATGGATAGATTTGGAAATAGTACAGCGCTAGTGGGATGAACAAGATCAATATTTTGTCCACCTTGCATATGGTCACCAAATAACATAAAATACTGCCAAACTGTAGATCACAGAATGAAGAGAAGAATTGCAGCAAGTTTGAATCCAAACCCTAAAGTCTTCCTTTATATCTCTAAAACTCCCTAGTGAAGATGCTCCCCTCCTTCGGAAAACTTGGCCCAAGCCACAATAAATCATATAGTAGGAGAAAGCCTCAAGCAAAGGCTGCAAAAGGGCGTTATGGCCCTAGAAATGAACCTTGTATAAGGTGGAAGGGTTGATCTACCCTCCTTAGAGAAAATATAATATTTATTCCCTTGGATATGTTCCACACTATTCAAAAATACCTCAGTTTTGTGCCTTATCCTCCAAATCTTGACTGATGAATACATCTGCCTGAGCAGAATGGTGAGAGAGGGATATTTCACGTCCTTGGCCATTATTGGACCAGGAACGTAGGAATGTTTCACCTCCTTACTTGCCTTTAGGATTTCTTGACTCAAAACCCTCAAAACGTAAGTTGTAGAGCTCAAATGATCACAATGAGAAAATAGACAAGAATGAGGAGTGAGGCACCTCCTCTCTCTTTTATACCTCCCAATCGAATTCTCAGTTGAGTTTCTTTTTTTCTTTTTCCTAAGGTTGTGATTTTATTTTTCACTTAAGTTACCTTCACCTTTTCTTTTCTTCTTCAAATTCACTTTTTAATAAAATAAATTCAATTCTTTAACTAAATTTTATTGCCTCAACCCCTTTTTACCCATGGGACTATAGTCTAAAGGGGTGACTAGACTAATTATTCCATGTTTGTTGTTGTCAAGGACAAGGGAACATTACAGTCTCCCCTACTAGAAATCATTTTCCCACAGGCAATCTTGAACCTGCCTATTGTATCACCTATTCATTCTCCTAAGAGGCATATTCTGTAGGTGGATTTTTTCATTTAACCAAGTATTCCTTGATGCTCATGTTTCTTAGTTGTTTTTCCCTTACTTCCAAAATCTCTTCTAGCATCAAGATCAAGTGCCCATCCTCATAAATAGGTGGTAGCTCATCATTATCTACGACATGTTTTTCCAAGGCTCTTTTCAAGCAAGATACATGGAAGACATTATGAATTTTTCTTCCTTGGGGTAGTTCTAACTCATATGCCACTAACTCAACTTTCCTTTGCACTCTATATGGGCCATAGAACCTCATTTTTAGATTTTATGCACCCTCACTCTTAACGGATGATTTTATATATGGTTGTAGTATCAAGTACACAAAATAGCCTACCTCAAATGTGCGCTCCACCCTGTGTTTATGAGAATACATTTTTTGTTGATTTTGTGCCTTGTGCAAATGATATTTGAGTTCCTTGAGGATGTCTTGGCTTGTATCCATTATTTAGCTATAGGATCTCTATTGTCTCCAAATACAATATCAATGAAGGTGAGGGGTTCATAATTGTATAAACATTTAAATGGAGACATGCCAATAGGCATATTATAGGTAGTGTTGTAGCAATATTCTCCTAAATAAATCCATCCAAACCATGCTTTATGTTGCCCCGATACATAATTACGGAGATACCCCTCTACCCACTTATTCACAATATCAATTTTCCCATATATTTCCGGATGGTAGATAGTGTTTGGATTTAAAGTAGTGCCTACTAGATGAAACAACTCCTACCAAAAGATACTCATGAACCGGTTGTCCCTATGACTCACTATACTCTTGGGTATCCCATGTAACCTAAAGACCTCTATGAAAAATATATCTACCACCTGAGATGTGTTGAATTCCATGGATATAGAAAAGAAGTGTGCAAATTTGGTCAAACGGTAAACCACTACAAAGATGTAATCCTTCCCTTGAGTTTTGGGAAGACCTGTAATAAAATCCATAGATACACTCTCTCATTTGTGCTCGGGAATAGGGAGGGGTTGTAATAAACCTACACAATGTGTGTGCTCATCCTTGTTCTGTTGAAAAAGGGTACATTCCTTGATATAGCACATAACCTCTCCCTTAATCCCTTCCAAGCAAACCTTTCCCTATATGTTTTAAGGAATCCTTGATGACTTGCCAAGGAAGAATCATGGAATGATTGAAGCACTTTCCTTTTGAATGAGGATCTTGGAACCAAAAATATCCTCCCCTTGTAATAAAAAAACATCATCCATAATCATGTGTCTGTCATCATGTATATGTCCATCCATTAATTCACATGAAAATTTGTTCTTTGAGTATTCTACCAATAAGAGAGACTTCCAATCAACAAATATTTCGGACATGGAGTATGTTGAAGGCCTTCTAGATAAGGCATATTCAGGCACATTATTTTTCCCTTTGACATACTCAATGTCAAAGTTGTATGCTTGGATTTTTCTTACCAAATTTTGTTTCCTTTCATTAAGATGCTTCTGCGCAAGGAAGTATTTGAGACTGTTATGGTCGGTCCTGACCACAAATTTCTCTCCCACTAGATATTGTTTGAATTTGGCGAGAGTATGTATTATGGATAACATTTATTTTTAATAAATGGCGTAAAACAGTTTAGGACCCCTAAATTTTCGGCTCTTATAGGAAATAGGATTCCTATTGCGCATGAGCACTACTCCAACACCTTCCCTAGATGAATCACTCTCTAAAATGAAAGGATGAGAGAAATCGTGTAAAGATAACACATAAAAATTACTCATCACCTTATTCATTTTCTAAAATGTTCACTGGGCTTCATCATTCTAGTCAAATTCTCCATTTCTGTTCAGATCATTTAGGGGTGCACAAAATTGAGAGAACCCTTTGACAATTTTTTTGTAGTAACTGCAGATGCCAATAAAAATTTTAAGTTTTGTAAGTGTTTTGGGTGTGGGCCAATTAGTGATAGCTTGAATATTCTCTTGATGTACATGTACCCCTTTTTCTCCAATAATGTGTCCCAAGTAGAGGACCTATTTCATTCCAATCTAACATTTTGATTCTTTGGCATATAGAGACTACTCCTACATAATGCTCAAAATGTGGTTCACATGTTTGAGATGCTCTTCCCAAGTTTTTCTATAAATCAACAAATCATCAAAAAAGACAAGCAAATATTTCCTTGGTTTCTTGTTAAACACATGATTCATGCAGGATTGAAAGGTAGTTGACACATTGGTAGGGCCAAAAGGCTCAAAAAGGAATTCATAGTATCCAAAAGGTTGTCTTGTGTATGTCTTTCTCCCTCATCCCGATTTGATGGTATCCAAAGTGAAAATTAATTTTGGTGAAGTATATTGCCCCATGTAGTTCATCCAATAGTTCATCTATTCTGGAAATGGGGTATATGTTCTTGATGGTTCTATTATTCAATTATTTGTAATATATGCACATGCACATAATTCCATCCTTCTTTTTGACCAACACAACTGATGATGCGAATGGGATTGAACTTGGTCTGATATGCCCCATGGCTAGTAATTCTCTGATGGCACTTTTTATCTCATCCTTGTGCTTCTTGGGATTTCAGTAAGGGGTATTCATTACCTATTTGTCCCCTTCTTCCAATTATATAATATGTTCAAACCCCCTTTCTGGTGGTTTCCCTGGAGGAATAGGCTCAAAGACTCTTTTATGCTTGTGGAGTATCCTTTGCATATCTAGAGGGTATTTTTTGTTTGTCCCATCATTTGTGTCCATAATGAAGAATTCAACTACAAAGACTATCTCTTCTCGCCTAAATATGGCATGCATTTTCTTGGTTTTCACCACTAGGAGAGTCCCTATCATCCCTTTAAGCGTGACTCTTTTTCCTTCTTCTGTGTTGAAGGACATTTCCATGGTTTTGTAATTAGTGGTGTTTGGCCCCAAGGTGCTAAGCCACTACACACCTAAAATGATATTCGTGTCTGGAATTTCCACCACATAAAAGTATTGTATAAAAGTGTATATTCCCAATGTCAATCTCATATGTGGAATATACCTGTCACAAGAAATAGTGTGCCCTCCTGCCACTTCAACCAAGAAGCCCTAAAAATAAATTGTAGGGATATTCCTCCTCTCTACCATAGCCATGTCAATGAAGTTCTAAGACGCCCCGCCATATATCAACATTGTTTCCCTTTGTCCTTGTACAAATCCCTTTATTTGAAAGGTTTTAAATTTAGGCACCCCACTTACAGAGGCAATGGTGAGATTTTTTAGTCCTACATCAGGGGGTAAGGATGCCCCACTACCTCATGCATGCAAGGATTTATATTCATCCTTATGGTTGTTCTTCATAGCATGGATAGCTCCATCCCTTTCCTCATCTGGCTTCTCTTCACTATTAGATATCACTTATGTGTATTGAATTGTTACCTTGCCCAAACAACTATGACTTGGTTGCCAAGGTTCTTTGCAAGTGAAGTAAATTTGTTTCCTTCGTAAATCCCTTCTTATGGATTCATACAACTTCCTCTTTCCTTTTTCCATTGGCCTAATGTCACAGCCCCTAGGAATGATGGGAGGTTTGGGTGTGAATCTATTTTTATTTTTTTCCCCAACTAATCTTTGGTGCACTCAATAACATATTTCAAGGTCACATGCTTAAAATTATTAACCCATCCTCTTACCGGTTCAGTCAATTCATCTATAAACAACATAAGTAATCTAGATTCTACCATATCTGGAGCCATCATCAATACTCTTTGAAATCATCAATAAGGGCCTCAGCTGAACCTATCTACTTAAGTTGTGTAAGCTCCCTGAAATGACAATCTGGGTCTCCTTTTACAAACCTGTCAATGAGACTTTGTGTGAATTCGTAATAAGAGTTGATACATCCATGGCCCAAGGTGGTTATTCCATGGAACCACCATTCATTTTCCTTCCTCATCAGATATAAAGTTGTAAACTTGATAGTTTCTCTTTCCTCCATAAGATTCAATTGGAGGTAAGCATCCATTTTTTTCACCCATGTTGTAACATGGATGTGATTTGATCCTTCAAAGGAGGGTAACTCCATTCTTCCAACCCTTCATCCAAGCTCACTAACACCTCTATAGCACTCCTTGGATACCCTTTTCATCTTCAAGTGGAAATACTCCCCCATAGAAACATGTCTCATGAATCCTATAATCATGGAATTTTATTCCCTTTTTGAAGTTTCCCACTCATCACCCAAACTTTTTGAATCCAAGGCATTAACTTCCCTCATCTGTGTATTTAGGAAGGTAGCCATGTACGGACTAGAGGTGGTTCTACTAGTTTTGTGAGAAGGAATTGGTATTCCATAATTTTTCCCATGATCCCCCACATGACCTACATGTATGGACTCCTCATGGTTTCCATTGCCCCCACAAGATCCACCACCATCATGACTTCCACCAAACAAGGGTGGGTCTTTACCATGTCTTTGTTCCATCAAATATTGAGAGAGAATACCATGATGTTTACTATGTTTCTCCAACAAAGATATCATTTTGTATTTCCCTCTTTTCAAACTAGAAAAGGATAGTTTAATTATGTAGGATCATCGCTCCAACTCATCAGAGACAACAAATAAGTGCATCAATGCACAAGGAGGAATGGGTTCCAAGGAAAGAGAGGCACCAACCCTCTCATTTTGAACCCAATTTAAAAAATTTAAATGCAATTAAATGTATTGAATGTTTGAAGGCTCAAGGAAATTTGAGCCACTATTTTTGTACAGGCGAGTTATTGTAATAGATAGGGTCTCCTTTACTGGTTGATAGTATGAGGGATCTAGATCCGATTTGGACTAGATGCCCATTGAATGTAATTCAATGCAATTCAATGTGAGTAGGTGAGTTGGAGGGAAGGATTGAGGAGTCCCTCTTTTGTAAAAGTTATCTTTGTATCGATTTTAGTCAGTCAGTAGGAGATGATGAGAGATTAGAGAGATCAAGAGAGGAGAGGAAGAATTGAAGACTTTTGTAGTCCGCCCTTAGTAAACACTGTACGAACCATTCTAATACTCATACGAATGAGAATTTTTTTTTGTTCATGAGGTTTCTATGTGTTTTATATGAATGTTTGTTTCTAAACATGTTTACTATGTTTTACATGCATGTACACGTGTTTCATGTTTATGTGAATTAATATTTAGGATTTGCATAAGTTTCAATTGTTTCCCTTCCTGAAATATTCGGTGCAAGGAGTGCGAAGGCCAAGTCAAGTTTGACTCAGAAGATGAGGGGAAATAATTTGATATTTTGCAGAGCTTCAGTGTAAGGAGTGCACAGTTCCCACAAGGAGTGTGCAGGTTAAGAGTCATTGACAAGACCATGAAGCTCAGGAGAGACATCTTAAATTATTAGAAAGGAGTTGCAAGGACTGCACATCAGAGTTGTTGAACACTCTGAAGAAGACACACCAAAGTTGGTGAACACTCTCGGGAAGGCTCTACAATGAGTGCATTGATCATGTGCAAGGAATACGTGAGAAATCTATTTCAAGTTTCTATGAGAAGGATTCCAAGAGGGCACACCAGAGGGAAAATATCAGTAGGACCAGTGCAAGTCTACACAAAGAGTGCAAGGAGTGCTTGAGTGAATTTCTAGAGTTTGAGATTTAGGAGGTGAAGTCAGTGCAAGGAGTGCACTGAGGACCATTACATAAGTTCAAAACCTCAAGAGAGAGAGTGGGAGGTTTCTAGGATGGCACAAAGGAGTTTTTACTTTGAAGGAGAATAAGGGCCAAGACCCTTTAGGAATTTGAGGAAAACTTGCAAGGCGTGCGCAAGGGGAAACTTCTTTCAAGTTTCAAAGATCAGGAGGGAAAGCGTTACAGAGAATGAAGAAAAAGGCCACAACCCTTGAATATTTTCAAAGAAATCCCAAGTTTTGGAGGAAAGTGCATTAGCATGGAGGAGAAGCTACAAGAGTCGTTGGATCAGCCACTATGATCCATTTGGACCATCAAATCTATGTTTGCAAAGGAGGAGAAGCACACATATAGAAGAAAAAATCCCTACCATATGATTTGATCAAGGAGGACCGATAGTCATCGTATTTGGAGCAGTTTCACAAGGTTTAAGTCTGGAAGTCCTTCAGACTTCATGAGTTTGGCAGTTTTCAAGCGTCGAGCGCATAAGAGAGTAGACTCCCAAAGTTGCAAAGAGATGAAGTAGATATGCATTGTCCATCTTTCGGGACACATTTCATTGGATCTAAGAATCTGGAGGAAATCAGGTGTGGAGCGTGCAAGACAGTTGAAGCTTCGAACGATGGAGTCCATCTGAGACGTCCATTATGAGGGACATGTGGTGGGAGATTTCGTGCTCCGAAAGAATATTTCTCCAGAGGAACCAGATATTGCGAGTGTGAAGGTACCCAT
Source organism: Picea engelmannii (assembly GCA_009831015.1). NCBI lineage: Eukaryota > Viridiplantae > Streptophyta > Pinopsida > Pinales > Pinaceae > Picea > Picea engelmannii. The sequence goes on from ML793229.1 coordinate 420,877, forward strand.
ACTCCTGAAGTGTCGAAGTCACGAAGCAAATCTTCGTCGTCCATTAGCGGGGGAGGAACAAGTGTCATCAAATCCTGAGATCCAAAGGTTTGATACTCTGGGAGGTTTGAGACTTGGATTTTTTAAGGTTGAGGACTCCCGAAGGCCCAGGCACTGGAGTCAACCTTGATCGTCCATTACAAAGTATGCATGGCAGAATATTGGAGGAGGTCCAAAGAACCAGTACTATAGAGGAATCACTTAGAGTTGTGTTGAATTCTCTCGGAGCCCCAGGAGCCCGAAGAGAACTTGGACTATTGGATCCAGCAGACACGTGGGGGATGATTAGACCCTTCGTTATTTCATTGTTTAGGGAAAATTAAATACACAACATCCGGAAATCTTGAAGACCGAGATTCCGAAGAAGATCGGGGTCGTAGATTCCGAAATACATGTGGATTGTCGGGTGAGAGTCTTTTCCACTTCGAATGTTCAACACTCTGGAAGTTTGTATATTTTATCACTCGGGGATGTTCGATGGCCAGAGTCATGAATTTCTTCATGAGACATAGATCTCAGTAGATGTTCATAGACGTTGATCCTCGTTGGGGTCTAGGTCTTTTTTAGTTCGTGATTCTGGAGGATTGGAAGTGTAGTAGAGTGTTGAACCACCTAGAGCCCAGATCTCTAGAGCACCGAGATAACTGCATGTTGGCTTGATGCTTAGTCACATCTCATGGTCATATGCTATTTCCATTGGAACCAAGAGATCTAGGGCAAAAAAGTTTGATTTTTTCAAGTATATAAAAGGTGTTTAAGCCCATGGTTTGGCCCGCGATCTCTTGTAGGATTTTACGGGTACTTAGAGGCCTCGAAACTTGGATTTGCATTTGTGGAGGAGATGAAAGGGGATAGGGCCCAAATTTGTTTCATTTTCTTAAAGGAGAATGGGGCTTTGGAGGAAGAAAGTGCCTGCATGTTCATTGTACGAACCTGCACAGGAAATTTGAGGACCTGTGAACATTGATAGGGGGTTCAGCAAGAGCCCGAGAGATAATTCAGTTTCGGATTTGAATGATCCTAGACTAGGAGGTCGAGCAGACCCCAATTGAGGGAGGGGGTCTGCATCATTTAAGTTCTTCCTTCTCCAAAGGTAGGTGCTTTTTCATTTCCTCAAGGTTGCGTTGCATATATTCTTGATTATTTTGTAGTGCATTCTGCATTGTCTAGGCTACCTTTTAAGCCTCTTCAAATGTAGCATTTTATGTTTCATGAGTCTCTCCCATACTGACTTTGGACTCTTCCCCTTCCAGAATACTTGTTTCTAATTGTCTCCCATGACCTCTTCTCTTGATCATATGTACTCTGCACAGGATGGCATAGGAAATTCACTCTGATACCACTATAATGTTCCCAAGAAATTTCATCCAGGAAATAGGTTTTCTTGTTTGTTATTTGGTGTTTTGTTTTGCAGTTTTTATTAAAGAAAGATGTGAAAAAGTGTTTTTTTGACTTTTCATTGCATAGATATAATCACAACAAGTCAGGAACACAAAATAATTAAGGAAATACACAAATAAATATAGAAAGCTTCAAATTTGACCTTTAATTAATAATGTAAGTGACCTTCATACATGGATCTATAGATATGATAACATATAGAAATATGGATGATATCCAAGCCTCCCACAACTGAAGAGAGTTCAATACAAGATCAATTTCTTTCCCTTTAGGGATGAAACAATCCAATCTATGTTGAAATGCCTCTATATGGGTGGATATAGAAATAGTACGACCATGGTTGGCTGAAGAGGATCAATATTTCATCCCCCTTAGAGATGGTCACCACATAACATAAAACTATTGCCAAATTGTATATCAGGGGATGAATAAAAGAACTATAGAAATATTGAGTCCAAACCCTAAAATATTTCTTTAGATCTACAAACCTCCCTAGTGAAAATGCACCCCTCCTTCAGAAAAATTGGCCCAAGCCACAATAAATCATATATCAAGAGAAACCCTCAAGAAAAGGTTGCAAAAGGGAATTATGGCCCTAGAAATGAACCCTTTATAAGGAGTAAAGTCTGATCTATCCTCCATAGAGAAACTCGAATATTTCTTCCCTTGGAGATACGCCCCACTTCTAGAAAATACCTCAGTTCTAAACCTTAGCCTCCAAATCTTGAGTGATGAATACATGTGCCTGAGTAGAATGGCAAGGGAGGGATATTGCACCTCCTTGGCCAAGCTTGGACTAGGAATGGAGGAAAATTTCAACTCCTTGTTGGCCTATATGGTTTCTTGACTCAAAACCCTCAAAACGCAAGTTGTAGAGATCAAGTGATTATAATGAGAAAATAGACAAGAATGAGGAGTGAGGTGCCTCCTCTCTCTTTTATACCCCCCAATCTAATTCTCAGTTGATTTTCCTTTTTGTTTTTAACTAAGGTTTTGATTTCATTTTTCACATTCGTTACCTTCACGTTTTCTTTTCTTCTTGAAAGTCACTTTTTAATAAAATCACTTTAATTCCTTAGGTGACTTTTATTTCCTCAACCACTTTTTACCCATGGGACTATAGTCTAGAGGGGTGACTAGACTACTTATTCCATCGTTGTTGTTGTCAAGGAGAGGGGAACATTACAGATGGAAAAGGATATATGGTTCTACCCTAAGCATGATTCTGGTGTTAGGAGTCCAATATAATTGACAGTTTGTCCATCCAATCCCTAATTAGAGTTTTATGGCGGGTTGCAACTTGCTTCCTAAATCCATTTAGGGATACATTAATAATTTGGTCCAGGGGCATAAAATCCAAATAAAGAAACATAATTGAGTTCTGTAAGATCTTGTGAGTGTGTTTTTCCAAGGCCCACATGAGAAAACTATCCACAATAGCCTGAGCTAGTGTTTTTCAAAATCAACAGCTAGTGAAAAAATTGCATTGTCCCTTACGTAAAAAAAAACCTGAGTTTTAGAGATTTTTTAATAAATAATTTTATGGGAAAGATAATCATAGGAGAGGGGTTCCCCTACTTGTCATATGGTGTCAAGAATCCAACACAATAGATGGTTTTACCATATAATACCAAGTTAGAGTTTTATTATGAGTTGTAACTCGCTTCCTAAATCCATTTAGGGGCATCTTAAGAATTTTGTCCAGGGTAATAAAATAAAAAATGAGCAACATAATTTAGTTCCATAATATCCGACATTTGTTTTTGTCCAAGGATTGTGTGATAAAATTAATCCCAATATCCCAATCCAATGTTTTTCAAAATTGACCCCTAATGGAAAAATGTTATTATCCCTTACTTAGAAAAATCCTAGTTCGAAAGTTCGTCAAATAAATAATTTTCTAGGAAACATAATCATATGAGAGGGGTTCCCCTAACTATAATCGAATGTTAGGATTCCAACACAATTGATGGTTCATCCATCCAAGCCCTGACTAGAGTTTTATGGTGATTTGAAACTCACCTCATGAATCCATTCAAGGACACATTGAGAATTTGGTTCAAGGGCATAAAATCCAAACCTCGCAACTATGTATACCTTTTTCCTTCTTCTACCTATGTATGTTTTTTCCTTGAAGAAACCCTTTTTCTAAAATCTTAGTAATGCATGTGTGGGGGTAATAACATTATCAAAAATACCACATTCCTGCAAACCATGTCCCTCATAAGTCTCACATGTAGATGAAGGGGTGAAATTCTCACAAAGTTTGTTGTGAACCTGTGTCCCTGCATACTTGTATTCTTGCATCCTTGCATACTTGCATCCATACTTATAATTTTATCCAACTACCTAGGTAGTGCATTCAGGAGGGTGAACCAAATTTTCCCCTCACACACATCCTTCTCTCCACAAACCGCATACCTGCATCCATACTCTTAATCCCTGCACCCATGTGCCACGTAACCCCACACCCACTTTCCATGTAAGATACATTTTTTGTTTTCAAGTTAATCCTAACATATCCACACACAATATCTCACATGATGATAATTATTTTTGTTAATTAATGAAGATTAATTCTCACACATTTCCCCCAAGCCTTGTGTATGCAAATGATAGTTATTATTTAATGAGAAACATGCACGAAGGGGAAAATTTGAACAATGAATTGACCCCTATTTGATGATTGAAGGGTACCTATAAAATTTGAAAGAAAGGTTATACACTTAATCTTCACACTTATCCAATTGCATTGGAAATAGAAAAAGATGGCAGACAAGAAGAGAGAATCCATTGTGTGGAGATACAACAAAATTATTGACTTGTGAAAGTAGGGATTTATAGTACTCTATAGCGTATAAGTGGTATTATGAGATATCCCTAGAGAACAATCTCAAAAGAAAATTTTGGATGTCGGGAATACATAAAGTCATATTTGTATTTGAGGCATTCTATTTCAAGGAACTAGTCACATGGTGCACTAAGATATTTTATTCAAAGCATTGACTCATTCAGTTTAAGGAAAGAGGAAGATTGTTTGTCCCTCTGACACCAAATACCTTCAGAAGGATGTTATGTCTATCAACACTTGACATTTTCCTCAATATTCCTAAGGTAGATTCCTTCTTGGATTCTCAAGGTGGTGGCATGATGTTTCTCAATAAATTATTGGTCTAGCCTCTAGTGGGATTCTTAAGCATCAATGAAATAAGCACATGCATTTTGGATCCATCATTTAAATAATTTGTGTGTATTTTCACATTATTAGTGGGGCAAGACTCGACATCTTATGTTCCTAGGTATGTTCTATATTCCCTCCATTACTCAGTAAGAATATGCACCATTTTTTATTGGGCCCAAGCTATATCAAACGATATTTCCCACCAATTTTCAAGATTCATTCATACTAAGACGTTCCAAATGAACTCTTACTTGGTCCTTTCTCTAGTTTATTGTAACACATTAGACTACATGCCCCCAAGAGGAAGTCTAGATTTTGAATAAGACCCCACAAAATTTTTGTATCCCATAATATGGAAGTGCACACATCCATTTTATTTTGATAATAGCTTGTTGAAAAAGTGGTCTTGAGATTCCTTGTTTCATGCATATTTATGAGCATTCCATCTTCTTCCTTGATAATGTTGATATCGATCTTCTTGTATTCCTTGAAATATTTCTTGGTAGTGAGGGTGTCAATATGGTTTCACATTTGATGGTTTCCCTTCATTCTACACAGACATTTCATCTATATTTTTTTCATGGACAATGTCATCCTCTGTCCTCTTTGCTTTTTCTTTGATTACTCTAGATTTGGAGACAATACCATCATATTTGATATGTACATCCTATATATGGAGTTCAACTTCTTCAAGAATATCCTGGTGAAATTCTTGAATATTATCTTCTTTCTCCTTTTGAAATTGCACTGTGACCCCATCTATCAAATTATAACATTCTTCTTTAATTACAAATTGCATTTCTAATATTATGCCATCAATATTTAGGGATTCCTCAACCTTCTTGAAATTTTCCTCTTCGAGTTTTTTGATAGTGTCCTCTTCAATTTTTGTGGTAATGTCTTCATCCCTATTATTTTATTTAGAATATTGTACTTTCCTTTTCATCTTCTGAACATCATTAATAAATTCTTGATTATTCTTATGTAACCTTTTTATTTATTCGTCTTTCTTTTTCAATTCTTCCTTTCACTCATTTTTTTCCAACTTTCCATTGATAATATTTTATTTGTTATGGTTATTGACCTCCTTAATGAGTGATTCATTAAGGGATTGCAAATTGCAAAACTCATCATGTTTCTTAATAATATATTTTCTTATTTATTGATTCTCCTTTTGTAATTTGGAGACTTTTTCTTTTGATTCCTTTAATTCCACTTGAATTTTATGCATCTCCTCCATTTTTTTTATCCGTGACCCATTTATTTGAGAATATTTTTTCAATATTTTCCATGTGGGGGATATTCTAGTACCTTCATCAAGGCTATCACATCACTTGCAAGATTCACCATCAAACTTAAGACTTTCCCCAAAATGATTCTTACAATATTCTTTTACCATCCTCAACCATGGAATCATCAACCATTCCATGGCATTGATTTCATCTTTATATTCATCTCTTGTAAATATAGTCATTTCCATTGATTCTTAAGTGAGGTATAACCATAATACTCAACTTACAACATAAATATATTGACAATAATATCTAAAATGGTTATTATTATTTTTATAGCCTATTATCTTATGTTTCCTCTTTCCAATGGCTTTTGAATCGCCTCAATCGAACATCCCAATCAAAAGTTATGATAGTTTTAAGTGAGCATGCCTTTGAAAACCTTTATTTGGATTTTGTCCTTCTAGTCAACCTTCCTTTTAATGTATTTCTGAAATTTCATCCCTTTATGAGTGTGAAATTTCATCATGCAGTACTCTGATATGTCTTTTCTATAATTCCACAGGTCTGATCAAAATTTGATGTGCCAAGTGAAATTTATGGTAACTTTACCAAAACTTGTTGATTTATGGCCCTTTCCTAAGAGTGAACATTATACAACATGCCACACATCCAATATGTTAGATATGGTTCTAAATTTTTTACCACAAATACTATGGATTGTCCTCCTTCCAATAAAACTAGTTTCACTAAATTTGTATCTTTACTAAATCATATATGATTGTTTTACCTAGAACAAATTTTTGAGACTAGTTATAGGAATAGTCAAATACTCCTACCTTCTACAGCCTATATCTCAAAAATTAAAGTGAGCTAAAACATGAAATTTTCATCACGAGTACTTCACTATGTCACTTTGGATTTTGAAAATTGACAATTTGAAACATCACCAAAAAACATTTATAGTGAATTTCCCAAAACAACCTGTTTGAAACTGATTTTAGGACTAGTAAAAATCCCTAACTTACACAGGATAAAATCTAAAATTAGAATGAAATAGAAACTTAATTTTTTACCACATGTACTTTACTATGTCCTCTCGGTATTATGAAAATTTCACATTCTGAAACTTTACAAAAATAAAGTTATGAGTAGTGAGTGGAGGGGATTGGTGTCTCCTACTAAGTTGGTGCTTAGTGGACGGGATTAGTGTCTCTAGTAGATTGGTTTCTATGAATATATGTAAGAGTAGATTGGTGTCACTAAAAAAAATTTATTTCTACCTCTTGCTAAGTTAGTGCTTAGTGATGGGATTTGGTGTCTCCAGTATATTGGTGTCTACAAAGATATATAAGAGTAGTTTGGTTCCTACCAAGATTTGTACTAGTGGGGATTGGTTTATCTAGTAGGTTGGTTCCTATAGATATCTGTAACTGTATCTTTGTGCATACAAAGAGTTATAAAGACAAGTTTTGTGGTTTTCTCCTGAAAGGGTTTCCACGAAAATATTGTGTTTCATGTTCTATAGGTAATATATCTCATATTTTATTTTTTTATTATGGTTGATTAATGTTTTAAAAGGTAAAGAATTTTCTTATACTGATTCACCCCCTCCTCTTAGTATCAGTGTGTGCTCAACAGAAGAAATATGAAGGGGGAGTTGGAAAGGAGGAAAGGAAGTGAGGATTGGAAAGAGAGAAAGGAAAAATGTGGTGGGAGAGGTGAGGGTGGATATGAGGGGTACATTGGGTGAAGGGGATGAAGGGGTTGGAATAAGAAGTTAGAAGATAAGGAAGGTGGACGTGTATGGGTGGCAAAGGGGGAGGGGTGAGAACAGGGAGATATAGGTGATGCAAGGGAAGGCGGGTATGATGGGGTGGTGCAAGAGAGGAAAATGGTGGATGGGTAGGGAAGGGAGATAGGTCACATGAGGATATAGGTGAGACTAGGAAACATAGGAATGAGGGGGTGGGGAGAGAGGGTTAATGGGGTAGGAGGTAAGGAGAGAAAGTATTATTCATAAAATCACATATGTGATCTCTAGAACATGTACATGTTCCTAGAGAATGTGCATGTTCCTAGGGCATGTGAACATTCTTAGAGCATGTGCACATTCCCAAAGAATATGCGTGTTCTTTTCATTTTGAATTTTGTTTTTCTAGAAGTAGTTACAAATCTAACATACATCTTTTATGAGTTGGTTTTCTCATATATAGGTTCCGTATCAAAAACTTAATGGTTTAGGATGCAAATGCATTAAAATTTCCATTTTTCTAAATACCTCTTTGTATCTCTATTTTTTATATTATTTTTCTATAGGATACACAAATCCATTATCGTTGAAACTATAGACACATATAGAGTCGACTATTAAAATTCTAAATATATAATTTTAAAATATATATATTATTTTTTTCTATTTTTAATATATTTTTGTCTAGACATATATCAGAATCTCAAAATCCATACATCCTTTATTCCCACTATAAAAAAAAATCCTTGACTATTTTTAGAATAAGTTTTACACTGCACTAGTACAAACTAAGATTTAAAATCTAAAAATAAATAAACAAAATGTTTGGTAATGGTAATACCCTTATACCTAGCATTGATGGAAGGCCTTGTAATTTCAAGGATACAATGACTTTCATAATTAAAAAAAATAGCATTATAAATTTTGAAATAATAGTTGTGTACAATAACAATGTGTTCTCTAAAATTCTACAAAAAAACATTAAGAGAATTCCATCATTTAGGTACTCAAATATATCACTAGCAGAAACATATGCATTATTTTGCATGAAAAATAACATACCAATGTTATGAAAACTCAAATTTCACATAGTCATACACAATTTCTATAAACAAAAATTATATATTCGGAAAGTGTAACATCCCGCTCTGGCGCACTGAGTGAACTTATTCTTTGAGGACACTTGCTCGCAAGTGATCCAGATTATTATGCTATTAAAACATTTGATTTTGATTATGAGGCATTATGGGTTGATGACATGGTTTAACTACATTGACATAAACAGGTGCTATTGACTCGGTTTTACTGAGTGTGCAGGATTTTGGACCTCGAGGATGCAGAGGCATTGATGGAACCCCTTGGACTCTGGATCGAGTCAGGGAGTGTACCATTGGGGTTTGATTGTTTTACTGTGATATTAGTGCATCTGATTATATGATATGATATGGATATATTCTGACATGATTTGTTGATGATGCAGGCTGACGATAGCTTGTCGACCAGACTCACATGTGGAGTAAAGGGGTCACACATGACTACAAGAGATGTTGAGGGAGAGGTGTGGACAGCAGCCCTACCACATCCTACTAGCACTCCCACCATGGCTCGAACTGTAGGTTAACGTTTACCTAATTCGAGAGGACCCATGATTCCATGAGGGCAGACTGCGACAATCGCTCACGATGATTCTAAGGGGTGTGCAATAAGGTCAGAGCCTTATTCCTTAGAGGCTCTTAATCTCCCACAAGTTCACCTGGCGAAGTATTGACTCCAGGGGTTATTGATTTCTACCAAGTCAGTTAAGAGGCAAGTGGCACCCTTGGAGCACGTGGTGCATCCTGAAGGGCACGTTGCGCAAGAAAAATGGAAAGAGGCGAGTGGCACCCTTGCAGCACGTAGTGCATCCTGAAGGGCATGTCGCACAAGGAAATAGATTAGGGCGAGTGGCACCCTTGGAGAATCTACTACATCATGAAGGGAACGTCACGTTGTTATTGATAAATGAATGATCCTAGACGGCCGTAAGATGAACAATGTGATAAGAATTAAAAAAAAAACATTTTCCCTAATAAAATGTCACCCATCATGAAAATTAAGGTCTAGGTCTAAATTATGCTAATGGTAAAATTTTGTCTACCTATAAAAAATAATAATGATAATAATTAAAATAAAAACAACTTAGATAATAATTATGATCTTCGTAAAATCTTGTAACATGAAGGGAGTAAGAAATTTAAATTATTCATAAAAAATCGGTTGGAATTAATTGTTTTATCTTTTTTATAATTTAAAATATACTAACTAAATGATAAAAGGGAAAAAGGGTTAAATTCCACACCTACCTTTTTGAGTTCTAATTAAAAAGGGGAAAGAGGGAAAATCTAAATTTTTAGGAAACTAGGAAAATAGGTAAACATAAAAAGGGAAAAAGGGGAACTTAAGGGAAAAAGCGGAAGGTCAAACTTAGTAAAGCATCTACCATTTAAGAGCTTTCTAATTTAAACTGAACTAGCAATTTAATAAAAGGGAAAGTTATTAAAACCTGTAAGAGAATTTGGGGACAGCTGGGAGTGATTCTAGGAGTAACTCTAAGTGGGTGAGGGAAATAAAGATAATTAATTAATTAAAGAAGTTAATTTATGGAGGAAGGAAGGGGATGGGTGACACTTGTACGGAGAGGAATTTTTAGGAATTAAATTTTAAAAACTTAACTAAACAAGATTTTAGGAAAGTAAGGAACCACGAAACTCTATATAATGAAGGGAGGAGATGGAGGTTGGATCATCTTCTGTTTGCGTAACGTTACGCTGTAGAAATATCTACATGACTGATTTAACTTGTGGGATTTGGGATACCCAGCTCAGTAAGGAGTGGTAGCTCGGCCTTGCGAGACAAGTTGGGAGCCAGTGGAAATATCTGGTTAGTGAGTGTGTGGCCCCTTTGCGGCTCGGGGGGCTAAGGGGGAAGAAGAGTACCCCTAGCATTGGCTGGGAGGTACCGGTGAAGTCTCAACGGTCGACAAGCGGGAGTTGCACGGAGCGCGCAGACGTCACTCAGAGCGGGCGAATAGGCAATGGTACTCTCTTTTCATTTTGTATAGTAGATGTTGTAGGTTTTATGCTTGGATTTGCATGTTGATTAGGTAAGTAGATTGAATGTTTAGATTGATGACTGAACTTTTCTTAGCCTAGCTCGACGATTGTTGACTCCCATGGCCTTCGTTTTCCCTGCACGTCTTGACCACCTGGCTGTGGTGTTTTGATTGAGACCATCGTGTTGTTTCCCTTCGTCCCTAGCTCACCAGTCCTCGCTTGAGCAGTCGACCAGGAGCCTGATCTACATTCATCGACTTAGCGTTAAAACACCTATGGATCTCAACACCCTACTTTCCTGTGTGAGGATGGTGAAGCGAAGGAAGAACCCATCTAGCGTCTACCTCTGTTGTTCATCCTTGGTTGATTGTTGGTCTTGTGCCTTCTTGCGTTTGAATACCTTTCTTTATTGTTCATTATTTTCCACTGCAAGTATTCAGCCACAGAATGTTTTTCTCTGCATTTTTTTACCGTTCGTTGACGAATAACTCTGCGTATTTAACCCATAGTTTAATCAACGATTTATTATTTCTAGTGGAATTTTTCTCTGAGTTTTCGATGCAATAAAACCTCAAATATTTTTCCCTCTGTGTTTCAATAGATCTGATGGCTTTTATCCTTCGTGATTCAACACCTTCCTCGCTCTGCGCTTATAAATTTTGGCCTGCAGATTATTTTTCTTTGCAAATTAATGTATCTCATGGGTGAATTTACACAACGAACTTTACACTTTAACTACTACATTCTTCAGTTGAGATTAAACGTTTCCTTGAGCACAAGCTTTTGTCTACACCGGAACCACCATGAATTTTACTTACTGGAATTTTATTTTACTGTGTTGGGGCATGGTTGCAGTGGATAGGGATGTGTTTCTTGTGCATTGGTCATGTTATTGGTTGGGGCATAATGGCCTGGAATTTTGTTGGGATTACATTGCAATATACACCTCCTTTAAACCACATTTCATAACTCCCTTTTTTTACCTAGAAAATTTACCTTTAAGGATGCATTTTGTGACTCTTATCTACAGGGAAATTTTACTAGTTTTTTTACCGCGACCTTGAGGTTTTACTTAGCAAACTATTGTTATGGTAAAAAGAAGTTGTTTTGTTGATAAATCTCAGCAAGCGAGATGTTAAACTTAACGTTTTCTCCCCCTTTTTACTGACCTCGATTTGTGATAAACCAGTGTAATTTAAGTCCTTTCTATGCGTTTTGGAATTGTATTTTTACCGTCATTTCCGTTATCCACAATTTGGCCCACTAATCCTTCAATTTACCACTTCTTAGATAGTAGAGCCTTGCCAGCGAATTCAAGTGTTACCCTGTGTTTTCTTTTCTCACTGCAATTTCTATCAATCATTCCAGCCAATTATTGCTTCACGATGAAATTTGTTTCTTAACTCAACGATTTGGTTCTTGATGCGTCTCAACGATTCTGGTAAGGACTTCTAAAATGAACACAACATTTTGTTGCAACTTCTTCCATGAGCCTGTGATTTTATCTACCTAGCCAACATTTTCCATTTCAATTTAAATTGTTAAGAAGGCGAATTTGGCCCTGGATTCTTGTTGATCTCTGACTGTTATCGTTTTGGAGAAAACGTGAATCACCTGTCGTGTTAGTACAGTTGGGCAGAAAAAAGTTTGTATTCATAGCTTAATGCTCACGCTTAGATTATGACATTTTATTTGTTGTATTCATAACTTAATGCTCGAGCTCACATTCTAACATATCCTCGTTTGTATTGATAGCTTAATGCTCGCGCTCAGATTCTGACTTTTTCCTTGCTTTGTACTCAGAGATTTCATGCTCACACTTGGCCTTTAATGACAGATTCATAGCTTTTATTAATGCAAGACTTATATATTGTAGAGAGGGTGCTAAGTAAGTATGTTTAAGTAATTACATTATATCAATTTTGGATTTACTATTAAATTAAGACTTAGATATTTTAGAGAGTGTGCTCAAGTAAGTGTGTTAAGTAAACGAGTTTATATTAAATTGAATTATTATGGCAAGTTCTAAATAATGTAACACTTAGATATATATAGAGAGAGTGGGTTAGAGGTTGTGAGAAAAATTGTTACTCTCCTTAATATAATCCATTTTCACTTAGTATCATGTTGTTTTATTTATGATTGTTAACCTAGATATTGCGCTCTAAGGAATTAAGGCTTACTTGGGTGTTATCCTTAAAATAAGGAAAAGTGTTATAGAGTTTCCTTTAGATTTATCATTTGGAAAATTACAAGTGTTTATGTAAAATTTGATATCATTAATTATAACTTGTTATTGAGAAGAGGGGAATGTTCAAGATCTTTTAGATGTATATAAAATAATAATAGAAAAGGATTGTGGCTAGATTTACATTTTTGGGAAAATAATATCTTATTAAATTAGTATAAGAAAAGAGAATGGTAGATTCTTAATGACTTTTAGCTATTAAGTTATTGCTTTATTATGGTTTCCATCATTGAGTTGACAGTGAATAGTTCAATATTGAGTTACCTTGTTGTTATGTAGTGCACTTGAATTCCCATATTTTAGACGGATGATTGATTCTTACCTTACTCTTGCAGAAATGGATTCTTGTCTTAATTGAGTTTTAGATTTAGACCGGTGTGCAATCGGATTCTATGTATTAATGAATGATGGATCAAAATATTTAATTGTGTTATAGATTTATCAATGAATACTGGACTAACAACCTTTTTCACCATTAAATGTTAATGAATGATTGAGGTAGACTTTAGACCTCTTACACTTATGATTTGTAGGATGGGAGGATAGTCATTATATTCTTTATCTGAGTAAATGTTTGTAAATTGCTTCAAGCTTCATGATGTGCTAATACACTATGTGTTTTATGTTTATGTATCCTTATGACTATATTGTTGACATTATTTCCTAATGTTAAAAAAAAAAAAATTACTTGTTGTATGTAATTTTGGGGTTGTAACGTTAAGGGGCCTTGTAATTTCAAGGATACAATGACTTTCATAATTAAAAAAGAAATAGCATTATAAATTTTGAAATAATAGTTGTGTACAATAACAATGTGTTCTCTAAAATTCTACAAAAAAAAATTAAGGGAATTCCATCATTTAGGTACTCAAATATATCACTAGCAGAAAGATATGCATTATTTTGCATGAAAAATAACACACCAATGTTATGAAAACTCAAATTTCACATAGTCATACAAAATTTCTATAAACAAAAATTATATATTCGGAAAGCTAATTAATTTTCCTACATTTCTTCTTTTTTCACTATATTAAATTCATTGTGAAAGTACCTTGAAGAATCCCTACAAGTTAATAGACTATTGTTTTTCATTGTTTGCATTGTCACTAACACATCATGAGAGACCATGACGATTAGCTTGCATCCACCCGAATTCAATCCTAAGATGTTTTTTCTTTGTAATTAAAAACAATATTAAAATATTTTAAGCATATATATCAAATATAAAAATGATTAAAAAAAACTGACGAAAATAATAAAAAACATATAACAAATAACTTATCAATGGATGATATTCATTTCCCCTTCAAAGTTCCATACTCATAACAATGTTTTCTATGTGTTTCCCTTTTAATTCTTCACTTTCTTATTACCCTACATTCACTCCAAAGGAAATAACATTTATTGTCACCATATTGATTCTTTAACCTAGCAATGGTATTCAAATTTCCATCCCTATCAAAACCTAACACGGTTATCTATTACAAAAAAATCCATTGAAGAAATATGAGTACAATATAAAATATATATTCAAAGAATACCACACATGTAGAATTCCAAATTTGTTCCACTAGTCAAATTTATTAATAATGTGAGTTGGTATAACCTGATTAACATCATCATTCCAACGATAATACATCTAAATTATGAAGTTATGGTGTATCACTGGAATTATGACACTTGTCAAAAACAAAAAGAGAAAATACAATGTAATTTTCAATCATTTTTAAAAATTTCCAACGTCACAAATGATTTTCATTACAAAAATCAGAAAATAACATCATATTATGCACCCAAACATAGTGATGGAATCTGTCAAAGTGATATAAAATGGCATGGTAATGCACTACTAGTCCACAATAGTGGGAAGGTTATTTTAATGAATTTCAATTACTATAATGAGTTGTACCAATCTAAATGTTGTTTCACAATGAAACATTAAAGAGAAACAATTTGGTGTAAAGAGAAATAATGAGTGATGTAACAAGTTGAAATGACCATCATCAAACAGTGACAAATTTGTTGGGCAATAGTTGTTAGAACTTGGTAGGCATCATTCAATAAGATGCATTGACTAGAAGCTTTATTTGTTGGATTGCATGAATGATTAAAGGATCAAGGATACTTTGAAAGGTTGGAATTGTTATTCTAATTTCATAAAATACCTCAACTCAAATTGAGGAATATATTCCATTCATTAGCTATTTGATCCACCCTTATCTAAACAAAACATTTCTACAACTTTCATATGGGAAAATTGATGGGTATGATGAAAGAAAGTACTAGGCACACGTGCAAATAAAAATTATTTGAATGCATTCTTTCTATTGTTTTTGTTACTTTTAGAGTGGATTTGCACCTCTCTATGTATATTTCTATTACATTTGAGGTAGTCCATGAAATTCACTACAACTCATAGGCTTATAACTCTTAGACAACTGAGAGGGGGGGGTGAATCAGTTGTTTCCGTGCTTAAACAATTATAGTTCTTTTAACCTCTTTGTAGAGACACTGAATGATGATCACAATAATGAAGGGAAATAAACAATGGCACTTTCAGCATCATTCACATATATGAGAAACACAGAGACAGATATTTCCCGAGGAAACCCATGCAGGGTAAAAACCTCGTTTTCTTTATATGATAAGTAATGATTACATTATTTACAGTATCATACATATGAGCATCAACTCATAATGAGGCTACAACCTCAGTTTTGCAAGCTGCAACTTGCTAAGAGCACCAACTCTCTGTTTTCTCTAGCACCCACTAGAAGGAAGCACCAACTCATTGGTTTATCTAGCACCAACTAGAAGGAACCACCAACTCCCTGGTTTCTCTAGCACCAACTAGAAGGAAGCACCAACTCCCTGAGTGTTTCCAGCACCAACTGGATGGAAGCACCAACTTCCAATCATATAGGCACCAACCTGTATAACAAAGAACAATAGTTCTCCCTTGCACCACCCTGCCACCCTGGTTTCTCTCGCTGCAACTAGATGGAAGCTACAACTCCCTGTGTTCAAGCACCCACTTGAACCTCTGAGGACATTAGTCCTCCCGAGAACCTCCCAACCACCCTAAAATATTAATCTTTGCTACTGAAACTTATTACAGTGATAAAATGTTCAACAATGGCTTACCAGACTCATCACTGTTCTTCTCCATTTCATTGCTCTGTCTACCTCATTGCCTTTCTGCACACATCACTTGCGCTATCTGTTCTTCCGCTTTTTATGCTATATGCGCCATGTCCATTCACTGCACAGTTCCTCTTCTGTGCTCTTCAGCTTCTGCACTCTCCTCCTTCTTCACACATGAATCACCTTCACCAACAACATTCACAGCAACCTCCAACAGCAACAACAACAACCCTCTTCTCTTCTCTGTACTATGTATTTATAGCTTCTGTGCACCTTGTGCATGCAATGTTCGCAATGCCTCTGCATGCTAACTCCACGTCGTTATCCTCCACCTCTCGAGTGTTATGTCTAATCATCATCATGACTCTTCATCTTCTCTGGCAGTTGAGACTCTTCGTCTTCTTTGTGACAGTTGAGCTCACCTTCTCTATTTTAGTTACAGGCTTCCACGCTCATCCATCTGTCAATCCCTTCTAAGAATAGTCTTCCTTCACTTGGACGAAGCTTGGAGACTCTTCATCTCCTCTAGCGATCACACAGGTGTCTCTTCGAATTCTCTAGCAGACGCCATCAATGGTTTCTGGCAGTTTCATTGTGCCGTGCATCAGTAGTCCTCCGATCAACACTTGATATGACGGTTTAGATTACATCGTGATTTCACCTATCGCGATATCGGGATTCCTGATGTCAATAATTTTTTACATGTTCAACTCTCGATCCCCGATGCCTCTCTATTGACTGGAATCAATGGTCCAGATCAAAGCTTGATCTGACGGCTCAAATTGCATCGTGATTTCATATATTGCGATATCAGGATTCTTGATGTCAATAATATTTGACATGTCCAACTCTCGATCCCTGAAACTCTGACAAGGTGTCCATCTGCTGATGTCATACGTGGATTGACATGCATTGAATACTGCCATGTGTCACTCTGATTCGTGACTTACATGTGCCTGAAATGTTGAATCAGTCTGACACTTGTCATTACCTAGTTGTGCCACGTGTTCCTAGTTGACGTGGTCTGCTGACGTGAGTCGGGTCGACGGTCTAGATCACATCTTGATCTGACGGCTCAGATTACGCCGGGAATTTTCATATCGAGAAATCGGGATTCCTATTGCATTGTTTCTTTGAAATTTCCAAAACGCGATCGTCGAAACTCTGATCAACGGTTCAAATGTGATCTTGATTTGATGGCTCAGATTACGTCGAGTTTTTGTGAACCCTCTACTCCTTGTACTTTTAAAGGTCGTGCAGGTTTTCCTCAATCCAACGGTGGTCGGACCCTGCGCTTGGATCTGACACCTCTAACGTTAATTAGCCCTCTGATTAAGCTCATGGTCCACGTGAACTTCTCCTATATGACCGTAGCCAAACCTCCTCATCGGGGTTTTAGACTTTTCAATGCCACAATACATTGTGTCACGGGATTCCCGATATGTGAAACCCTGATGATTCATCCCTCCTTTCGGGATTTCACCTTGGCTTTTCCCGATGGTAAACCTCGTGCAGCTCATGTCTGATCTGACGGCTAACGGGATTTCTAAATGAGATCCAACGGTTGTCGATCTTTGTCTTCATTCTCCTCTGCGAACTTCTGTATCTTGAGCTTTGTTGCGCGCGTTCTCCTCAACGCTATTCCTCCTGAGCTTTCACTTCCGAATCCCCAAGGGATTCTTGGACTTCTGTGCCTCTGCAGAGTCTTCACATGCACACTTTGATCCTTCCATCTTCACTGTTGTACTTTCCATCAATGACAAGCATGCGCTGCCTGTTAGACATTTGCCAACAATCTCCCCCTTTGGCATTGATGGCAACTAAGGCACCTGAATTCTTTTCTCCCCCTTTGACATCAATGTCAAAGAAGAGACATGCTCCCCCTAAGCTATTGCAGGAATTTTTAGGAGGCATTAAACTTTCAAACAATGCAAAACTCCCCCTAACAAGATGGACTTGTTAGGTGTGAAACGAAATGACACCCAACTTATGTCTGATATATTCAAACGGTGTCTTGGCTAGGGGCTTAGTAAAGATGTCTGCAATTTGTTCTGTAGTGGGAATGTAATGGACTTGAACAACCTGATTGGTGACCTGCTCTCTCAGAAAATGATATTTTATGGGAATATGTTTTTTCTTGGAGTGGAGCACAGGATTTTTAGACACACTGATGGCACTTGTGTTATCACAATGAATTGGGATCGGTGCAGTATATTTTACCTCTAAGTCTGCAAGTTTCTGAATCATCCATAATACCTATGTGCAATAGGTAGCAGCATCAATATACTCTACCTCTGTGGTTGATAAAGAAATAGAACCTTGCTTTTTACTGAGCTAGGCTACTAAGGAGTTACCCAAGAAGAATTCTCCTCCACTGGTGCTTTTTCTCTCATCAACACAATTTGCCCAATCTACATATGAATAAGAAGTCAACTGAAGACTTTGATTTCTGGGATACCACAGACCATAAGTCATTGTTTCTTTTAAGTACCCGAATATCCTTTTGACAGCTCGCAAATGACTTTGTTTAGGTGCAACCTGATATCTTCCTACCATTCCTACAGCATGCATTATGTCTGGGAGAGATGCTGTGATGTACAACAGGCTTCCTATCATTGATCAATATGAGCTTGATCAACATCAGGTGAATCATCATCCTTGCTTAATTTACATCCAGTTACCATAGGTGTACCCACCAGTTTAGAATCTTCCATTTGAAACCTTTTCATCATTTCTCTTAAATATTTTCCTTGAGAAATGAAGATCCCATCGGGCCTTTGAGTAATTTGCAGACCAAGGAAAAATGACATTTCTCCTATCATAGACATTTCAAATTCAGACTCCATGGCAGAAGCAAACCATTGTACCAGTGAATCCTTATTACATCCAAAGATGATGTCATCTACATAGACCAGTACGATGAGAAAATCATTATCCTTTGTCTTAATATACAGATTGTTGTCAGTTGTTCCTCTCTGGAACCCTTTGTCTTTGAGATACATATCCAGTCTGTGATACCAGGCTCGAGGGGCTTGTTTTAAACCATATAAATCTCTCTTCAACTTGCATACTAAGTCAGGGTTATCAGACAAGTTGAAACCCTCTGGTTGTTCCATATAGACTTCTTCACTTAAATTCCATTGAGAAAGGTTGACTTGACATCCATTTGGTATGCTTTAAACCTTTTATGACAAGCATAGGCAAGAAACATTCTGATACCTTCTAATCTTGCTATGGGCGCAAATGTTTCATCAAAATCCAGTCCTTCTATCTGAGCATAGCCTTTACAGACTAACCTCGCTTTGTTCCTGATTACTTGTCCTTTCTCATTCAACTTATTCTTAAAGATCCATTTAGAGCCAATGACATTTTTACCTTCAGGTCTTTGAACCATCTCCCATGTATGGTTTTTCTCAATCTGATCAAGTTCTTCATTCATTGCTTTAACCCAGTGATCATATGTGTTGTCTTCATTAAAATTATTGGGTTCCAGCATGGATATGAGATCTATATGAGATTGTTTGGTGGTTTTGATTAGCTTTCTCCTAGTTTGTACCCCTTTGTCTTTTTCTCCAATTATCTGACTTGCAGGATGATTCTTTTGAATGATTCTGGAGGAGGAATT
>ML793229.1:458152-484944 GCA_009831015.1 Picea engelmannii
TTAGGGACGTCTCCCTTGGACTTGCCCTCCTAAATAGAAAGAGCCCCCCATCGAGGTGATAGTGGGTGGGGAAGCTCCTGTTACGCCGGTTTCACACCTTGACTCAAACCCTTTGGACCTTTCCTACAAACCGTGCGATAACAGAAACCAAGGAAAGTAATATTATAGTAGAAATCAAGGAAAATAATATTATAGTAATTTATAAAAAATAAAAAATAAAAAGTGTACATGAAAAGGTGTACATGGAAGATTCTTATGTCACTTGAATCACCATAGCAATATGGTAAATGTTCCATGAATTTGATTTTGAATGCGTAGCTAAATACTCCATGAATTTGATTTTGAGTGATTAGCTAACGGTATAGTTATGCACATATATATTTTAACGTCCAAGCTTTTACAAACCTATAACAATTTAGAATTAACGAATATTACCTTATTCATTAACCTCGGTTATCTTCTTTAGCTAATTATCATTCTAATTATGTATATGCACACCTATTCCAATTAATCTCCACTTTCGAGTGAATCTCAAAATATGTAGTATTGTGTACTCTAACATATATAGAATACAAAGGGTGTTGTGCATTGAGTTGTGAAGATATAAATATACGTTAATAGGAGCTTTGATTATAATGCTATTTATAAATTAGATAATCTTTGTTTTAAGATTTTTATGTGTTGTGGTAGACAATTATGGTATATTAAGAGAGGTTAATTTAAAAATACCTTTCCATTGTTTGGGTGCTGATAAATTTATGGTCATTTGTAAGTGTTTGGGTGTTGATAAATTTATGTTCATTTGTTAGAAGACTGGTGAGAAAGGGGAACACAACATTCCTTTGATAGTATGCATCGAATGAATGGTGAATGGTGGTACCTTTTTAATGCATAGAATTAATAACATCTAGCCTTTGAGTATTTCAAATTTCAAATCATATAAAAATCGTATTGGGTTATACTTAAAACATTAATATGTATATCAGCTTATTGGGCAAGTTTAACCACGAACATGATCGATTAGAAAGGGTATATATTCTACAAATTAATAATATATACTAATAGTTAGGCATATTCAAATTATTTTGGCACATAATTAAGAGAAATTGAAGAGATTCAAAGTCTTTTATTTTTTTCATTTTAAATAATAAACATTTTGCTAGAAAATATTATAGAAAGGAAAGCATGTAGAAAAGGGTACCTATCCCTCCAAGTTTCTACGTAGGGATGATTTTAGGGGCTAAATTTCGCTCATGGGCTAATTTATCATGGTCTTTCCCAAAAAAAGATTCGTTATTCTAAAACTGATTCGCCCAAATTCTATAGGATAAAATTATTTTACCTTCAAAATCGCCAAAATTTTATACAAACTATATAAAATCCTTACAAATTTGAATTTTTTTATAAAAATATCGTCAAACATTTTATAGTTGGCATAGGAAGGATTAGTAAGATTCGCCAAGGTTTCTACATTTTAAAATAAATTTTCATCTTTAAAATCATCCCTAATGCTACGTTTCCCAAAGTTTAAATTTTGCAGAGGAAGGAGACAAGTCTAAAAACAGTCTCAAGACATAAGGGATGAGCACCAAACTTTGCTTGAATGATGAATTGGGAGACCTTATGTTTGCAATGAAGCATGCAGTACAACATAAACTATTGGACTCTCTCAATTTCAGTTCAATGAATTAGAAGTAAGCCATCCCCCTAGATTCTAGATTAATAAAGTACAATGAGCTTGGTAATCGAGTTGTATAGATTTAAGTGAGATTCATCTTGGAAGAGATAACCTGAAAGTGCATATGAAATCATTGATTCTTGAGTGGGAGAGGCAACCATATACCTTGTTGAGTTGAGGCAAGAAGGCCTACCTCAAACTAAACCTAGAGCCTTTGCATTGAACCCTCAAGTATGTATATGTTGTGGTCACCTCAATCTCACTACTTTTGAAGAAAAAATGATGATTTGATAAAGAGCTCTTGGACACATAAAATATCATAACCTTAATTTTTCTAAGGTTCATCTCCATCTATATAAGGTCAAAAAAAGCATATATCATCTCCTACTTTCTTGGGACTTTATTTGTGAAAGAAAATAATCAAGAGCTCTTGGACACATAAAATATCATAACCTTAATTTTTCTAAGGTTTATCTCCATCTATATAAGGTCAAAAAAGCATGTCCTCTCCTATTTTCTCGGGACTTTATTTGTGAAAGAAAATAATCCAGAGATCCCTAGATAATGAATATCTAAGTCTTGCTTTACTATATATGTAGAGGGAAAGAGGGAAAGGTAAAATCATATAATTTTGGTAAGTAGATAGGTGAAAACTTATATAAAAGAGTAGGGGATAGTCAAACAATGTCAAGTAATTATCGTAAGTATCTCCTAGTAAGTGTTTTCATAGGTTTCAATAAATAAGCCAAAATAAATAAGCCAAACCAAATAGGAGATATATATATAATAAAGAGAACAAAGACACCACTTTAATTTGTATTGTATGGGTAAGTGTTTTCATAGGTTTCATTAAATAATCCAAACCAAATAGGATATATATATATATATATATATATATATATATATATATATATATATATATATATATATATATATATATATATATATATATATAAAAAAGTGTTGCATGGCAGCACAATCCTTGTCGGGCTGGGGCTGGGGTTAGAATGTGTTGGAAAATGGCACTTGTAAACATCAGATGAACAAGTATGTATCAGTTTCTAAATTGCATAACATTTTATCTCTGATAGAGAAATAGACATGTATAACAGAGATGCTTATGATCATAGTCATAAGATGTTCTTTGACTATGTTCTGCTTGTATTTATGATAACTCTCTACTTACAACTTTTGAAAAAAATGACTATTTCCATTAAATAATTGAATATGACTGTTTCCATTGAAAAATTGAATAATGCAAAGAATTGAATATCACAGTGTATTCTTTGTAAAACATCTAAGGGTCGTGCAAGGCATTCTCATGAGGTACACTCTCAGCATGATATTTTCTTATACCAATGGTCTCATCGGCATGCTTCCATCAATGAAGGTGTTGATGAAGTATCTACGTATGAGTATGAATATTCAGATAAGGGACATGAAACAACATTATTTCTTGTCCCCCGGTATGGGCATGAGAGAGGTTGGAAGGGAAACAATCTTTATACCCTGAAGAAGGTTGGAAGGGAAACAATCTTTATACCCTGAAGAAGTTTGGAAGGGAAACAGTCTTTATACCCTGAAGAAGGCAGCCAAATAAACATGTTATTCTTGAGCATCTCTACAAAGGAACTGTTGAATTAACATTAATCAAACAACTACATGAATTCTAAGGAAATAAAAATGAAAATAACATGAATATTCAGAGGAGGGACATGAAAAAACATTCTTTCACATATGTTGAGGGTTGGGTGCAATCTGTGAACAATTTATACCCATCACAATGAAGGGAAGGATGCAACAAAAGTTGCTTTGTAGACAATCTCTGAGGTGTTGTAACCGCATTCTTTCACATATGTTGAGGGTTGGGTGCAATCTGTGAACAATTTATACCCATCACAATGAAGGGAAGGATGCAACAAAAGTTGCTTTGTAGACAATCTCTGAGGTGTTGTAACCACATTCTTTCACATATGTTGAGGGTTGGGTGCAATCTGTGAACTATTTATACCCATCACAATGAAGGAACTATTTATACCCATCACAATGAAGGGAAGGATGCAACAAAAGTTGCTTTGTAGACAATCTCTGAAGTGTTGTAACCAGAGTTTGGGTCTTCACAAAGGAATTAATGAAGCATTTACATAAGTTATAAGGGAACTAAAAATGAAAAAAATGTAACAATGAGATGGTAGGTGAAGAACTTATAGATGTCACTTTTCTACAAAGTATTTTGATCAGCAACATTCTTTCTGGGAATGACAGATGTTGAGGGTTATTTCACAGGAGTTCATTGTTAATAAGAGCTAGTTGTTCATTGTTAAGAGGAGCTAGCTGACGTCAATTGTCATGAAAGCTGAGAAATTGATCACTTTTTCTCTTGCAAATAAGAGTCTGGGGGAATGTTGGTATGGGGAATGACAGATGTTGAGGGTTGTTTCAAAGGAGTTCGTTGTTAATAGGAGCTAGCTAACGTCAGTGGTCAAGAAAGCTGAGAAGCTGGCCACTTTTTCTCTTGCAAATATCTCATGTTGCTAGCCAACTTCTATAGTCAAATATTTCTCTTTTGCTTATATTTTGTGTTTCCTACGTTGGTTTGCATATTCTGCTGAAATATAATCTCCAAACAGGTTATATAAATCTGTGCAGCTCAAAAAAAGTAGCTTCCAGTAGATTTTCGTGGGTGAGGGGACCCTGCAAGCTAGAGATAGATAGCCATTTTGCAAGAAGGTAAGAACTATGGAAGGAAAAACGAGGCAGCCTTGGAGCACATCAATAAAGATAATTCAGTATTGGAATAGTTTGTTATAGCTCTCTTACACTTTTGCGACAACAATAGTTGCAGATATTGTAGCATGGGCTCCTTCCTATAGATGGATTAAGTCGAATTAAGTCCCCTTCAATGACGAACAACTAAAACAAAGACGGTATAGGCATTAAATTTCTATGGAAAGAATAAAGTAAATTTTAATGGGAAATAAATAACCATGAAGAACAAATGAATGGACATGACTCACTTCAGGATGAGAAGCTAAAAATTGCTATATTGTTTCTTTTAATCATGTCAATGATGAGGTGCAAGCATTTTCCCCAATCTATTTGGTAACTGCAAACAGAAAAATTAATTAGAATAGCAAGGAAGATTACACATGAAAGCAGAAGAATACAAGACTGCTTTAAATGTTTGAAATAAATGCCCAAACTATTAGAGCTTTAATACAAGAAATTCAAGTACAAACAGTATTAGACAATATCCTCATGTAGTGCAAAGGTACATTTGCCAAAAACAAATGGATCAATCATTTGATATTCAACCAATAAACTAAATAGTAGCATTTGGCATAATGTAATCCTTTTAACAATGAGAAATTAACTATGCATTAGCAATAACAATTAAACTCACAATTGAACTAATTCTGATATGTGCACTGTCTTCTACAGGAATAACACGAATGAAGGATACCAACAACGATCTTTCATCGAAAAGAGTCGAGTCGGAAGCCTTGTTATATCCGTCCAATGCAATTGATTTATGCGATGATTGTAATGCAGGGTTTTGTAGATCAGTAGTTTCAGAGATAGTTTTGCAATCAAGTACACATGGCTAGTTGCTCCGTATTGATGGATTTACTTTGTTGATTTGTTAGTAGACACTGAGAAAGTCCGATATGGATCTCTTCCAACAAGAACATAATTATTGAGCTTCTCTATAGATTCCATGGTAGGTTGTGCTCAGACTGCAAATTAAGAAAGTAAGAGCCCATGAGCTCAAGACAGTCATCCAATACCTGTAATCAATATAGCCTTGTGTTTTTGGATAATCGGGATGAAGGAACAGAGTAAACTCAGGGATGCCTATATGGACGAGTCATTAAGGTCTGGACTCTGCATCATCAGCACTAGACATTTGGGATTGAGAGCTAACAAAGCTGGTATTTGGAGAGAGCCTAACCGAAAGGCTTATCTGTGTACATATGTCTACATTCACAGATTAGAAGAAAATATGTAGTTGTTAGCATAATATTTACAGGAAGGTGGAGAAGGGATAATTATGAAGACTATAGGATACAACTACTTGTAATAACCTCAAAACTGAATTCAAAAGGAGTAGCAAGACATATAGATTTGTCTATATTTCATAATAGACTCAAATATGAAGCCACCCCAACATCAAAGTGTAACTATACACTTAATATTTCATTAAATTCAATTTTCAAGAACACAAATACAAAGCTCATTAAATTCTCATGCACCTCCCTTGGAGAGCTCAGGAAAATATACCTAATCCATGAAACTATTTAAAACCAATTACAAAATTATGCAAGTCTCATATTCTATTTTGTTTAATCTTCATCTCCTATAGTACCTGACCATTTGACTCTAAGTGCTTCATAATCCACAGTGTTTCAACTTTGTACACTACCTCACAAATAGCCTATTTCATTACCTATAGGTATGGTGTTTTCAAGCCCAACAACCTACCCTTGCAGTGTCTCCAGCTTATTACAAGTTACAACTCAAGCCTGTAAACCCCACAGAATCCACAAGCATATTTGTTGCAACCTATCCTTGCAGCTAATTACCTGCACCACTTTGCAATCTTTCACCTGAACTGCAAACCAACCTTGCATATTCCCTTTTGCATTACAACCTAAGCTTGCAATATGCATTTTAACCCACAATAGTCCCCCACCCCAAACACCCAATTAATCAAGATATATGAATGTATATATTTGTAATCAATCTTTTCACAAGTTAAAAAAAATTAAAGAGCACCAAATGTAGCATTGATTGTAGGTATCTTCTTCATTGAATCCCCTTGAATGCACTCTATAAAAATGTCATTAGATATTAGATATGGTCTCATAAATCTAAGTTTCCATGATGGTCGAACATGTTGATGAAGTTATACCATTGGGATTGATTCCTTGTAATTGATATGGATTTCCAATGATGGTGTGATCAGTGAAAGACATATAGTCAATATTAACTGGATTATTGCAAACAGATAAATCTGCACAGAATATTCCTTCGAGGAAATTGCATAAATAGAATACCTCATCAGTTAACCAATTTGAGGCATAAATACAGGCGAAAGTATTGATTATCCTTTGTACGGTGTTATGTAGCATATATATTATAAATATATGGAATTCCATTGAAAAACCATGTTTATGTTGTGTTCTTTATTGATCCGTTTGTATGAATATGCAATTCAAGGTTTACCTAGTACAGTTCTATATCTTTTCTTTATGCTGCAATTTCTGATTTGGATATCTTCAATACTGGAACAAAAGTCAAGTCAGAAAATTTTTTAAAAAAGGCATTACCAACTTATATCCAACTAAAGGTCATCCATGATTTAATATTTATACATAGGCACTAGATTTGGGAGAAATATGGTCGAAGAGATTTTCTTTGCAATATATTCCGATACAAAATCCAGAAATTGGTCAAGTTTTCTAAGCAAAAAGTTCTTCTAGGGAACATATAAGTTGTTCTAAAAATAGGCGAAGTATGAAAAATATAAAGAAGAAACGAAGACAACTAGCTCTTGAATGAAAGAACAGCTAGTCTCCTGCCCAGAAAAAAACTCCAAGGAAAACAAAACTAACATATATGTAGACAAAATTGACAAGAACAACATCAGTTAGATTGATGAAAGTGTGGTTCTTTGGTCAACCTACAGCCATGACTTGAAACTTTGTGATGTGTGTCAGCTCCACACTTCACCAAGATACATAAGATTGGGACCTCAATTACCTAGGAAGCTTGTCGGAGCCAATCACTTGCTAAATAAACCAGCAACAACTTTTTCTTTCCAAAGGGAAAAGATTCCTCTCGTCTATTTAAAAAAAAATAATAAAAAAGCAGAGGATGAAAGAGTTAGAAATCACCTGTTGTAGAAGGGCAATCCGCTGGTTAGTCGCAGACATGACAACAACACAAAAAGGAAAATTTGATGCATTTAGACTGTTGCTCATCTTAAAACCTTCACTGGCCTTGACATTACCTCCCCATGAGACAAAATTTTGATTGATATATTCCACGACCACCTTAGAACACAGAGTATTCTGACAAGGTTATATGTGCAAAGGCTTCACTTTGATTCTATTAAGGAGACCAACTATGAGTGGCCAAACGATCATGATTGAAAATTGTTAAGATGTGGCTTTTCCAAGCCATAGTGAAAATGTATATGCCTAATAAGTATAGATTTATGTTCAAGCCTGCTCAAAATAAAACACCTTTGAATTTAACTGTTCTTGTGAGATGCTTTGGATAAGAATATACACATGTTGGTTCATAATGATAATGCACTTTCATTGAGCTGTTGGGGTGGGTGTGGATAGCACTAATGGAGGGAAGCTTGGATTAATTGGGGGCCATGATTTGGGAAGGTAACTTTTGTTCACTAGAGCCTGCAAAGCAAAGGGATATCACGAATGTACAAACAAAGACCCAATCAAAGCAGGTTGGGCCACTGATGGAGATGAAAAGAAGGATTATACAGCCATCATTGGATGCCAATCAAATGTTCTGCAACATTTCTGAGTCCTTAGAGAAAGAGCTTACCATTGGATTTGTATAGGTGCAGGCCTTGAAATCTCAACTGGTGTTGATTGAAATCTGTCCAGAGGGCACACAGAAGACCTGACTGTTGACTATATTGACTGTTGACTATATTGGCAAATGAGGCAAACTATTTTATTCCTTCCACCTTTAGGGTATTTTTTGGATATCTAATCAATGAAATGTAATTGTGTATGTTTGGTAGTCAAGCCGTTGAGAGGTTCTATGATTGGCAGCCATATGTAACTACATAATATATGTTTTCCTGATCTTTTCTTTGGAGGTTTTGGATGGCCCACAACCTTGGAAATCGAAATGCCAGTGTAAAGGCTATTTGGACCATTAAAAATGGGTCAATTATTAAAGCTTTGAAAGTAATAGAACATGCAATGCACTTCTTTCTTTGCACCTCACCCCCTGCTCACTACTAGCTGTTCTCTCTCTCATGCAAAGCGCATCCCCATATGATTCAAATGGTAACCCTTCATCTATGATATGATCAAACTAAACGAAGAGTTGAATATGCATGCAACTCATCCCCAAATATATATTGAGCATATCTTGTCTTGAGAAACTCGTATGTCTTGATCCAGTAGCTGGACTCCTTCATAGATGTAGATTGTCCAATGGAGTGGCGATGTCCCTGCCCTTAAAGAATTTGAATTTGAGATGGAAAACAATTTGAATTTGGGATGGAAAACAACTATATAATGATCATTAATGCTAATTTTCTATATATATATATATATATATATAACAGTTGAAATTAGTCTATATCATCATTAAATAAATGACATAAAAATCTTTCTAATAGTTCTTAAACTATTGCATAATCAGTCATATCATTTATCATTTTCTAAGTAATTAATACTATTAATTTTGTAAGAATACCTAATTATGATTTTAACATATAGATATATAATTATATATCCATATTAATAAGATAAAATCTTGTCACATTATATATTCCAATAAATATTTTTTTAGTTTTTTCCTAAAGAATTATTGCATTCCACTTCCTAAATATTTAAAGAATTATTGCATTCCACTTTCGAGATATTTGATTAAATGTGCCCATTGGACAATACAAACTCTTTATCTTGGACACATATTGGATTGAACATACAATTTGTCTTGTACCTTAATAGTGGTGACAATGGATTTTATTACAGATTGTTCTGCTACAGTTTTTTTTAGGGTATCTATATATTCTTATAAAATTGCACCCAACCTCATCTGTTGAAAAATCATGCACGTTATATGGGTGAGACAGACCACAATGAGCAAGGAATCCATGCTATGTCTACCTTTCTAGTTAACTAATGCCATGTTTGAAAATTTCCTCATTCTCATACTTCAATTTATTTTCCATCATATAATGTATGGTGATTTCCTGGTGAATATGATTGAATTGGACGTTGTTTGTGTTGTTAGGGGCACAGAGAGCGACCACTATTGCTGAGGGATTGCATTACAATGTACGACAGTGGAGGATTGTAGGGTCATCGGGTTGGAATTATCTCGTGAATTATGTATGGAGGGAGTCATTTTCTAGACCTTCACAGTATGCTCAAGTGCTCTTAAAGTTCAACAGCAGATGTGGTCCTAAGAAACTCAAGTTCCTGGAGAAGCGAGGCGCACCTACCCTTCCTTCTCGGAGAAGTAAGTGTATCTTTAATTAAAAAGATCTCTCTATTTGAATTTATCCTATGCATCTTTAAGTGCTTAACCAACTGCATCTCCTGTTGCTAACTATGGCTATGGATCTTCACCAGGGATGCTTGGAAGAGAGAAGGAAAAGAAAGGCCCTACAACTCTTGTAGGGGGCGGGTCACCTATGCGCCCCTCCCATTCTGTTACACATTACTGGTAGAGACCACATAATTTTGGGTCTGAAAAAGTAGGATAATTGCTAAAAATAGCAAGTCTGGCCATGTCCCAACACCCGATCGATATAAAGTTGACCGATGTGGCTCCCGTTGTTGTTTCTAGTGCTACTGTTCCAAGAATAGTTTTTCCCATTCCCGCTTTCTCATTCCTGATTGCCCAATTAGATAATGTGGGTTTCAGTGAGATAATGTGCATAGGGCACATACATATGTGGGTTTAGTGAGATAATGTGCATACATACATACGTTGCAGTAGTAACGGGAACGTATATGATCGTACATGTCATTATATGGGTATTTTCAACAGGTTTTTTCCAGGGAAGATTTGTTAGAATATAGAAGATGGTGTGCTCATTTTACCATTGACGATACCCTCGTCACCCAACCACAGGCCAAAGCCTCCCTCCGAGCACCTTAACCTAGAATTCCTTCGAAAGCAAACCCTAGGCTAGATAGCCAAACAAGGAGTAGCGCATCAATCCCCAAGGATAGTGCATCACAAAAGCTAATCAGATAGTCCCAAACCCTAGCCAAGAGATATCCAAGCCAATACTGAAACTAGTTGTTGCTACAGCTGCACCTGCAACCCTCCTCCAAACCTGTGCACCAACTACAACTGCAATGCGCACCAACTGGGAAAACTGCAGTCCTGAGATGTTGTCAAATGAGAACTGGCACCTTGTATTTATAGTAATCCTACCAGTTTGTTGAGGCCGACTTCTCCTTCTGGGTATGTGTCTATTCAATATATTATTATTAATTCTGGCCGACTTCTTCTCTTGGAGGCTAATAGCCTAATATAAATTTTCTTCTTGAGCCGACAAGGCTTCTAGGGTTATTAGCCAACTCATTAAGGTTTCTCTTGCTTCCCAGAGTCTTCTATTCTCGTCAGGTTCACACGTGGGGGTAAATACCTCCCGCAGCTACCATAATATTAACACTCCCTCCTAGCTAGAGAGGTTTTTACAGGTAATGGACTTGAGCACAAAACATACCATTTACCCGGTAGCATCAATATAGTCATCTAGACTATTTCATGACTAGATCATGAGCATCACCATCACCATCAGCTGCATCATCTCTCGAAACCATACTTCATCTGAGTAGTTAGATATGATGTTGGATAAGTCACTCTCACCATGGAGTGATACAGGAGGAGTAAAAGCTATGAACTGTTTTCTGTCTGGAAAATCTATGTTCATCATTCATCTAAATGATCATCTCCAATAATCTGCTAATAGTCTTCAAGGCAATTAGCAAGGATAGAACACACCTGTGTCTATTCATAGTAGTACGCAACTACAATTCAGTGGTTAACTACCACATCAAGTAACACACAAGTACTTGATCAACAATGTATAGTTGCGAGCAGTGAGACACATTCACTACAGTAGTCCTCATCTATTGTCATATAGTCTTCATAACAAACATCTGAGAGCATCCTGCACAGAAACAATGTTATGATAAAAATTGTATCATCTGGGCCAATCTTTCACTCACGACTATGAGATCTGAAAGAATGTATGCCACCACAGTAGTCTTCATTTGCATAGAAACAATGTTATCATAAAAAATGAATCAACTGGGCCAATCTTTCACTCACGTCT
Organism: Picea engelmannii; assembly: GCA_009831015.1. Classification (NCBI taxonomy): domain Eukaryota; kingdom Viridiplantae; phylum Streptophyta; class Pinopsida; order Pinales; family Pinaceae; genus Picea; species Picea engelmannii. The sequence goes on from ML793229.1 coordinate 469,900, forward strand.
GTGAGATCTGAAAGAGTGTCTGCCCTCAGTATAGAATATCAACAATGATCATCTGGGCCAATATTTCACTCACGTATGTGAGATCTGAAAGAATGTATGCCCTCAATATATAACATCAATAATAATCATTTGGGCCAATCTTTCACTCACATCTGTGAGGTCTAAAAGAATGTCTGCCCTCAACATAGAATATCAATAATGGGCTATCTGCCCCATTCTTCTCAACCAAGGAACAAGGATTGTTTCTAATTTCTGAACCTGGACCATTTCCCACCTTGGGCCATTCTTCCGACACTAAACAAAGTGTAACCTGGAGAGAATGAGTCTGCCCTCGAGAAATGTTTGGACCATTCCTTACCCTGGTCCATTCCTCCGACACTAAACAAAGTGTAACCTGGAGGGAATGAGTCTTCCCTAAGGAATGACTGTCATGGACTATTCCCCACCCTGGGCCATTCTTCTGACACTAAACAAAGTGTAACCTGGAGAGAATGAGTCTGCCCTCTAGAAATAATTGTCCCTGATTGTTGAGCCTGGACTACTCCCCACCCTAGGCCATTCCTCCGACACCAAACAAGGTGTAGCCTTGAGAGAATGAATCTACCCTCGAGGAGTAACTGTCCAGACCATTCCCCACCCTGGGCCATTCCTCCAACACTAAGCAAAGTGTATCCTGGAAAGAATGAGTCTGCCCTCGAGGAATGTTTGTCCTGCATCAACCTCCAAAACGGACGATTCTTTGAAATTGTTCACAACTGTGAACTTCGAAAGAACGACTGCCCGACGAGGCGGACCATTCTACTTGACCACTACACAGAGTGACTTCCAAGAAGAATGATTGTCCTAGACCACTCCCCATAATGGGAAGTCGATGCCTATGATACATCAGCAATCAGTATGCCTCCCATGTTAACTACAATGGGAAGCCACTGTCCGTCAGAAATCTCAATCCACTTTCCGAACAGGAAAGCATCTGTCGAATCTGGACTTTTACAAAGATAAATGTTCCCTCCTAACTGGAGAGTTATTTCAATCACAAAAATAAATGTTTGTGTACCTTCTTCTGGCTTGGAGAGTCTTCCCTTCCAGTTAATAGAGTTATTTCCACGAGCTCTAGCTTGAGTATGCAAGTTCTTTCATCTTGAATATGGGCTTTACCAAAATGTATGCTTATCTTCTCATCTGCGGAGATATGTATTGGAGAATCACTTTCTTCTTTCTGGACTTCATCATGGATAATGTAATTCTTGTACTTTAGTCTGGAATACTGTGAAGGCTTCATGTAGATCTGAACAATAGAGTATATCATAGTTGAAGAACTGGAACATATCCATGTGGCACTTCTTCTGTCATCATGAGATCTGATCTTCTGAGTAGTCATCTTGGTGTTTATAGGAAATCTTAACCACGCTTCTGCTGTGCACTGGAGGTTCTCCACCAAGTTGTCTTCTTCTTATCTGCATACAGGAGCATCTTTCTGGTATGCCTCAAAAGTCTTGAGATTGCTCTGCATGTGCTCTTTACTAAATTTCTTCTGGAGAACATTATTTGCATTCATCTGATGTAGAATTCTGACTTATGGATGTTGCGGATAATATAATGACTTATATAGAGATAAGTCTGGTGTACTGGAACAATCAATCATCATAGTCTCCTCCCTCCATCTAAGAGAGCCTCTGGTTCTAGATCTCGCAATGCTTTCATTCATAAGTCTTCTATACATTGTTCTTCGTCACGACTTTCAGTTCTTTTGCTTGATTGCTTTTAGTGAGTTCATATCAGGCTGGTAATCCTGTGATTCATGATACAATGACTGGTTGTTCTGATTCTTCTTTCTTGGGATCTTCATGTTCTTCTTTTTCTTTAGCTCTTGGGTCCATGGAGTTTCTTATAGATTCTATGTCCTAGAGATTCCACTTCTTACCTTCATCATCGGTTCACGGATCTGGATGGACAACCAAGAATACTTTAAGGCTTCTCTTCGAAAGGTCTTCTTCTGCGGTTGAGTTGAACATGTATTGTCTTTTCATGGCTGCTACCATGGATATATGTGTTTCATCATCTTCAATGGATCATAGGATTAGCTCCCTCCTAATCTTTTCTTCATGTAAGAGTGCATATAATCTGCTCCCTTCGTTTGACTGAGTCCATGCTTCTGTCTCCGTCCTTATTATCTTCTACAATATATGATAGAGTCCACACTTCCATCTGCAGCCTTATTGTCTTCTGCAATATATAATTGGCTCTCTTGTCTTAACAGAATCCACGCTTCCGTCTTAGTTGTCGTCATAAGTCTTTCCCCCATTTCTCTTGATGTCTGACTTCTAAGTCTCTTCAGGATTGATTCTGATTTCGGCTTATCTTGTAATAGCTTTCACATGATATATTTCACTCTTTCATGTGTAATATCTAATGATATTCATTCTTATCTTATTGTTCTTCCATAGATATAGTTCTTCTTGGAACACATTATCTTCCAAGAGATAGATATGCAAGATATGTACAAAGACGATACAAGCAAGATATGTACAAGAAAGTAAGAAGAGTGTTGTTACCTTTTAGTAGAAGAAATCTTTTCCATCCTGCTTAGTCCTCTTTGTCGGTTCCTTCTCTTCATCAATCGATGCTTCGTGTTTATTCTTTCTTTTCTTTAGCTTGGGACATTGATTCCTGTAGTGACCATACTTCTGATAGTTGAAGCATTGTATTTCTAAAATGTCTTTCTCTTTATTTGGCTTCCTCCTTGAACCAAACTTCCTTTTGTTCCTGAAGTTCTTGAATCTTGTTGTGAAGGCTTGATCATTGTACTTCTTTTGGGGTTTCTCTTTTGCATTGATCCTTGATTCTTCTTGAGCACAGCAAGTCCAAAGTTCTTCAAATGTCGGGTACTCTTTCCTTGTGATCATGCTTGCGGCAAATGCATCCCATGTCTTGGGAATACCATTGAGTACTATGTTCACCACTTCCTTTTCTGAAGTGATCTCTTCAATAGCTTGTAGTTGATCTCTTAGCTGGGAGATCCTTACAAATTATGATGTTATGTTGTCGTCGTCATTCATCTTCATGTCACGGAGCTCATTCTTCAGAATCATAACTTGTCCAATGTTTCTGACTGAGAAGAGATTTGTTAGGGCATCGTACATCTTCTTCGATGAGTCAAGATGGGAGATGTAAGGTATCAAGTGGTCTTTTATGGAATCCACTATGATACTCATGGCATTGATGTCAACGTCTTTGAACTTCTCCATAGCTGCAACATTCTGCGATTCCTTCTGTTACCCATGATTTTGGTCACCATGATGATGTATTGATGATGGTGTACTCAGGCTCTTCATTGGAACTTTCTCCTAAGAAAAGTTACCTTCATCTCTTTCCAGAAATCACATTTTGGAGGAATGTTCGCAGGCTGCTAGTATATTTGCCTGCGAGAATGCATGATTCTCGTAGGCTGCCTTAAGCCAGGGTGCGATAATTTCACACTGTGTTGAACTACTAGGGTGCAAACTCTTTCTTAAGCAAGGAAAAAGATGAATTCTCGATGCTTCTAGAAGGAAATCTTCTAGAAGGATGAGATGGCATTCGAGTGGTTATCCTAGTACTGGATTCCCTGATATTTTGGGATCATTCTTATCCAAGTAACCAATTCATTCTCTCTTATATATTGAGTAAATTCTCATGGAAAAGGTTAAGCAAACAAGGTTAAACAAGATTTATTGGAGAATTGGTGAAAGATTGTGTGAAGGACTGAAGCTACAGCAGCTAGGAAACTCCAGCGAGTTTATCAAAGGTGGTTGATCTTCTTCATGCAAGTGAGAAAGTTTGTGTGTCGGAGCCAAGGGCCATAGAAAGGAAGTTTGCAACATCAAGGCTCAGGTTGTAATCTTTACTTTCCATTAATATGAAACAGTAATATGTCCCTTTCCCATAAAGCTATTTCCACTTTATTGTATAACTCCTTGATCATATACATAGATTGAATGTTGAATAGATTGTGCTTTCTTCACTTGGGTTGGTTTGTATTGTTTTGGTCTTGACTGTACGAGAGCACTGGAGCAAAGCAGGAGCAACAAAGACCAAAGGAAGTGATCATAAGGTATGTTATTTGTTCTTGCCTCCTATTTAATTCAATGGTTAGAATCTAGGGAAAGAGTCATGTTCTGTCTTGCTTTGTTCTAGATCCAGGTGGATCTAGGGAGATTGGTTTGTGTCCGCACTTACGGATTTATCCAATAACAAAATTGGTGACTCCATTGGGGAACCATCCCATTTTCTTTGTGGCTTTTGATATTTTTCTGTGGCCATTTTCTCTGGTTTCACTTTTCTCATGTCCTATCAGTCTCTGAGTCTTCAGGATATCCTGATAGATCTTCTAGGTCTAGAATCTTTTTTGAATTTTGCTTCATTTTTCAAATTTTTGATTATGTTCGGGACTTCTCGCACTGCACTTCATTGTAGCCTGTGAGAATAGGTAGAGTTCGCACTCTGCCCGTAGGTTTCAGTGCGAGGTTCTCACACCCTGCTCAAGGGTCACCTGCGAGAATCAGTGATTCTCGCACTGTGTTATATTTCCTGCCTACGAACACCATTTTTCAAAATTTGAATTTGAGTTTTGGTATTTCCAACTGTCCATATCAGTTTGATTGCCTCTTATGGGTTTCTTGGACCTCTGATTGGTATCTTTCTTGTCTTTGTTTGTATGCATGAACAGTCTTAGGGTTTCAAGGTTTTTCTCGTCATTTTGGCTTGACTTTCGTTTCTTGGTTTTTCTTGGCAAAACCATTCTCTCTGATTTCAGACTCTGAGTGTGTTGGATTATTTAAGATCCAGTGATTGGTTGAAAGTTAAGTTTTCTTGGTTTTTCTCATTTGCTTATGGTTTGAAAGATCATTTTCTTTTGCATTTGAAAAGACTAAATTGGTTTGCTCTTTATTTTTTCTTTCATTGAAAGAGTGGATTGGGTTATTTGGTTGTTCATTGATTTGATTTTTTGTGCTCTCATTGGCATAGTGAGGGTCCTTTTTTGGAAAGTGAACAAAAGGTTTTTCTTTCAGAAAATTGTTTTTGTCTTTAGAAAACATTGAAAAATCAAATTATTGACCTTGTTGAGGTATTTGAAAAGACACAATAGAGAATTGTCATTTGATAAGTGATTGTTTGCATTGGCATTTGAAAGGAAATTTTACATTTGTAGTTCAAGGTTGATCTAGAAAACTCTCTCTCTCCCATACATAGGATTCATCGAACGAAAAGTGATATATTTCATTCTCATCCTTGCATTGTTGGGTCAGAGTCATACAAAATAAGTTTCATTTCCGTTACCTTTGAGTAAACAACAACCTTTAATAACTCTGTGTAATCATAAAATTTATCTAGTAACTCTTTTCTAGGGCTCTTTTACACCAACATTTAGTTAGGCTAGCGCTTTGGAGTAGGACGAGAGATACACTCTCCAAAAGCATAAAACACACAATAGCATCTTATGTTAGGGAGTGTTAAATTTCATTTGCAACATCTTGTCCTGGGAAGCCCTTCTCACACAAGGGTCAAACACTAGGTCGCATTGGTATTGGCAGAGTTACTCACCCTGCTTTGTTGATATCAGTGTAGAGATTGCACGTATTACGGGGATCACTCGGAGGTATATCCACAATGATGAGTGGAAGCCTTTTGAGTTGATTTCGGGCAAGATACCCTGCCCTTGCGTGTGGATCAGACTGTCGATTGTTCCCCCGGGCTTTATTGTTGTTGGTGGTAACCTTAGTGGCCTATCTCTCTAGGTTCTTACCCGAGGTGACTGTGGAGGGGAAAGCCGTCACGGTACCTGGAATTGACGTTGACCAAACTCACTCGGGCTCCTTGGAGGGTATACCCACGATTATGTGTGGGAGCTTGCACCAGGGTGTAAGTCTGTTAAGTAGGTCGTCAGCGTAACTTTTCCATCCTAGCCTCGCCCCTTCTCGTCTCGTTGTTGCGATGTTGTATTTCATCACCAACTAATAGCTTCAAAATTAGAAGGTCTTGTTTTCCTGGTGATTGCTTCCTAGATTTTGTTTACTAGTGTGTGTTGTTTGTTTCTCGAAGTTGACCATAGGATTTTATTCGCGAAGTTTGTCACTCGTTTACAATAGATCCTCCACGTCATTCACGTAGAATGCAGGGTTTATCTCCAAAGCATCTGGAAGGTTCACAACCCTTGCCCACAAACACACCTGGAGGCTCTCTGACGCAGAGTGAAGTCCCAGTTGTTATCACACCTCAAGTGGAATGAACTGACTCTCTTGAATGTTTTAGAATTACAAATACTCGAGAGGATTTTCGACTTCCTAGTAATTCTCAGCGCCCTTTTAGACGACTGAATTCTTCTGGAGAACTAGTTGTTACTTCTTCTGGATCACCTGTTGGGTCTTTTCCCAGGGTCGAAGGACAAGATCCTTTTTGGTCTGTCGGTGATTTTCGAAGGACCCTTTTTAGTCCTAGTTCGCCTGTGGTCTCCAAAATCAACCCTCCGGTGTTTTCTGAGACAGAGACTGTACCTTTGACTACCACTTATCACTTTCCTCTCCCTGTCGAAATGGCCCATCTTGCGAATACTACGAGTGTCCCAACCGGGTTCACTACAGCTGGTCTTGCTCCTATAAACACCCAGCGAACGCCCAATGTCACTCCAACACTACCACCCGGCTACCATGCGTTGAATGATTTGTTGAATGCTTTTGTTCCAACACCTCTGGAAACTCCATCCAGTTCTCCAGGTGGTCCTTCTTTTCCTAGGCACCCTATTCCTGGTTTTATTCCGACACTCCCTCAATTTCCTTCTGGCAATCCTAATCCTAGTGGCACTATCCCGTCCATTACACCAAACTTGCAGATTCTCGTTGGTGGACAAGGTGGTACAATTCAACCTCCTCTTACCGGACACATTCCAGTTACTACACAACCTTCGATTGGGACACAATTTCCGGTTGGAACTCCACCTACGATAGGGGGACCAACCCCACCTTTTGGGCAAAATATACCTCCTGCTTTGGCCCAGTATTGGAATCAGATGATACAAAATGTTCCTCAAACAACTGGGGGGCAGCAACTTGTCCCTACTATAGGCCAACCATATCCAGGTATACCCAATCCTATTTGGGGTCAGGGTCAGAATGCTCAAACTCAGGTCCCTAATCAAAATCAAGGTTACAATCCCTGGAACTACTATCCTCTCCAACCACCATAGAATCTGCCTGGGTCTTCCCATTATGGGCAGACTTCTTACGGTCCTACTGGTTTGCCGACAGGACTTCCACCCCAAAGCCACCAGTACCCGTAGGTGAATCGACAGTTACCTTTCCTTGCTACTTTGGATTTGCCAGACTTGTCTCGGATTTTAAATGATCCTATTCGTCACTCTCCCCAATGGCCTGTTATTCCAGCCAAGCTTCCATCGGACATTCCTAAATTCGACGACAAAGTGGGAGAGGACCCGAACAATCACGTTATGACTTTTCACCTATGGTGTTCATCCAACTCATTGATGGATGACTCTATTCGTTTACGTCTTTTTCAACGAACGCTTACCGGTTCTGTTGCGAAGTGGTATATTGAATTTCCACGAAGTTTCTTCTCTGATTTCAACACCCTAGCTATGGGTTTCCTTACACATTACCAGTTACCGATCTGCTATGATACCGGGACTAAGATTTTGACTTCCTTCAAACAAACTAAAGGCTCTCATATATCTGATCATATTAATGAGTGGCGAAGACGTCAACGTCTCATTAAACTTGAACTCCCCGATCAATTACTGGCAGAATGGTTTACGAAATCCTTTGTGAACGAAATTGGTAAGGACATTGCCATGGGTGGAATTGTCACGGAGGAGCAGGCTATAAGTCATGCTCAGTATATTGATCTCATTTATTCACAAACGGGAACGCTTTATGATTTTCTACCTGAATTACCTCATCCTGATACTTCCAGCACTTCAACAGTTCCAGCTGCCTCGCATGCAGCTGACGGTGTGATTGGTACTACCCAAGCCCACTCACATTATGTTTCAAGTGCAACTCCTAAATCTTCTTCTTCTAATGTTCAAACTTCTTCGTCTCCTGTCGCTCCCACCGGAAAAACTTCTAAGGTCAATGTTGTCCAATCTACCCCAGCCGGTAAAAACAAATCTAAAAAAGGGAGAGGCAAGAATAAGGAGGGAAAAAATAATAATCAAGAAGAGCAAACTAAAACCACTCTTGTTGAATATCGGGATAACCGCAAACCATGATACCCTTGCCTTATCTGTGGTGATGATCACTACACGAAGGATTGTCCACGATGTGCCGAGGTCACTAAGTTTCTTCAAGGAACCCCAAAACCATATACACCGGTTATCTTGTCCCAATCCTTCTCGTCTCAACACCAAGCTTAGTTGGTCATTCAAGACCAACCCTCCTCTTCTACGACATCATATGTTTTGATGTGTACTGGTGATTCTAAGAAAAACAACGTTGCACTCACAACTAGAGCCAAAGATTATACTCCATCTAAGGAGAAGGTTGATGATTTACCTCCTGCTTTGGTACAACCATCTCCCGCGACTCCACCTACTAACGGTCCTCTTCATCTCGAACGACCGAGCCTTGATACAGTTCTGCGACCACCCCCAAAAGGTGTCGTTAGTAAATCGGCTTTCAATCCTCATGCTTGTGCGGCCCAGAACTACAGCATTGTTGAAGATCTGGCCCAGGCACCTTCAACGATGTCAGCCCTTGAAGTCCTTCAGTCTTGTCCTGCACAACGGAAGGCACTATTGAAAGCTATAGGTGGAATTGACCCGACAGATACGAATCTCATAGTCTTTGACTTGGATGATCACATTCCACAGTTACCCCCTCAACTCGCGTTCCAGATACAAGTTGTTGTCTCTGACAAGAACATTTTCCGAACTGTTATCGACGAGGGTGCCTCTACGTGTGTAATGTATTTTGCTTGTTGGAAATCCATTGGCTCTCCTCCTTTGAATGAATCACAAAACACTCTTAAAGCCTTCAATGGCTCTGGTTTTAAGCCTTACGGTGTTCTTCCTTCGTTTCCCATTACACTAGAAGGTAAGACGGTCCAAGTTGAAGTGGAAGTCTTCGATGCTCCCCTTGATTATAATCTTCTGCTTGGATGTAGTTGGATCGATTCCATGCGCGTTGTGGTGTCAACACTTTTTCGCGTAGTACGTTTCCCTCATCAAGGAAAGGTTGTTACCGTTGACCAACTTGCATTCTTCAATTATGATACCCGTACTAGCAACGTGTCATTTATTTCTAAAACCCCACCAAGTTATGAGAATGTCGGTGTCGGCCTTCTAAAGGACTCCTCGCTAATGGGTACTTTTCTCATTCCACCGCCCGATGTTCCACGCCCATCAATTGCTTCTATAAACATGATCTCCACTGTGCCTCACGTACTTTCTGCATCACATAACCCTTGGATTGTCCCTAACCCTAGAGATCATTTTTGTTTCGGCGACGTCATGCCGTTAAGTCCGGTTGAATCCATCTATGAGGCTATTCAATCGGCCACACCTTCTACCTCTTCTCTTGATGAGTTGTCTCCCGATCTTTTTCGTGTTATTTTTCCCACTGACGAGATGATCATGTCCGTCATGGAGGACACCCCTTGCGATGATGGGCATCATTGTTCCATACTTTTTATGGAGCAACACACTCTTGAGAACTACCAATGCATTTCGAATCCGTCAACCGTTTTTTTCATCTCAACGGTTCCCGCAACTACACACGATGTGTTTGTTGAAGGGAACTTAAATAATATCTCACCCACGATTCCCATTGACATATCCATTAAACCTGGGATAGTCGAAAATGTCCATATTAGAGCTTCGTGTTCTTCCGACGAAATCGTCACCTATACATCTTTGCTCAAAGAATTTTGTGACATCTTCGCCTGCAGTTACGAAGAGATGCCCGGTATCGACCCTACTATTGTTGTACATGAGATAAAGACATACCCCAGAGCTAGACCTGTCCGGCAACGCCTTCGTCCAGTTCACCCACGTAAAGCGGCTGCTATAAAACTCGAAATCGAGAAACTTCTGAAAGCCAGCTTTATTTATCCGGTGGCTCTTACAGAATGGGTTTCTAATCCTGTCCCGATAGACAAGAAAGGCGACAATATTTGTGTATGTGTTGATTATAGGGATATTAATAAAGCTTGTCCCAAGGACAACTTTCCTACCCCCTTCGTCGATCAGATTGTCGATGACTGCGCCGGAAGTGAAATCTTCTCTCTCATGGATGGTTTCTCCGGATATAATCAAATTAACATTGCTCATGAGGATCAACATAAAACTGCTTTTATTTGTCCTTGGGGTACTTTTGCCTATAGGAAACTCCCTTTTGGTCTTAAGAATGTGGGCGCAACTTTTCAACGCGCTATGTCTTATGCTTTTCATGATATTAAGCATATCATTCAACCCTTTTTGGACGATTTTCCAGCTCATTCTATGCGCAGAGTCGATCACCCTACCCACCTCCGGGCTATTTTCGTGCGTTGTCGGTTCTATCGTATACGTTTAAATCCTCATAAATGCATTTTTTGCGTAGAATCCGGCCGTCTTCTAGGTTTTATCATTTCGCGTCACGGGATCCGGGTGGATCCTATTAAGGTTGAGGTGATTCTTAATCTCCCTCCTCCTTCTACATTGCGCCAGTTGCAAATTTTGCAGGGGAAAGCAAAATTTCTTCGTCGTTTTATCCCTAATTACGCCGAGATCACTCGTGGTTTTATGCGGCTACTAAAGAAAGATTTAGAGTTCGTTTGGGATACCGTAGCTAACAATGCTTTTGAAGCTTTAAAGTTGTCCCTAATGCGAGCTCCACTTCTCTTTCCTCCTAATTACAGTCGCGATTATTTCCTTTATCTTGTTGCCTCGGAGTACACTATTGGCATGGTTCTCGTTCAAGAGGATGATGCACATGATGAACATGTTGTTTACTACTTGAGTCGAAGTCTCACACCAACTAAAATCAAGTATCAACATGTCGAAAAACTGGCCTTGGCTGCCGTTCAAGCCGTCCAACGCTTCCGGCACTATATCCTCTCACGTAAGACTACGATGATTTCTCATTGCAACCCTATGCAACATATTTTGACATGTCAATTGCTAGGGGGCAAATACTCCAAATGGATTGTGATACTCCAGGAGTTTGACTTGGAATTCGCTCGAGCCAAGTCTAAGAAGTCATTAGTTTTTGCTGAGTTGATATGTGATTTTCCTCATTCTGCATCGGAAAATGTAGCAGTAGATTCATTACCCGATGAATCGCTTTTCCTTATTAGTAATGATGATATTTGGTATGGGGATATCATTATATATCTCCAAAACCAGACTTTTTGGCCTGCTTTTTCTAGTACTGAATGACGTCGCATACGCTATCAAGCTCGTCAATACATTATCCTCGAGGATACTCTTTACCGTCGGGGCATTGACTCTGTTTTTCGACGTTGTTTAACATTCGACGAAGTTGAGAAAACTCTGAATGACTGCCATTCCAGATCATGTGGTGGTCATATGTCTGGGTATGCTACTGCCCAGAAGATCTTACGCACAGGGTATTTTTGGCCTTCTTTGTTTAACGACTGCATTACTGCCGTTCAGAAATGCCATCCCTGCCAAACCTACAATCAGAAAATTTGGTCACATCCTGCTCCTCTTCACCCTGTGGTCTCAGTTGGTCCTTTTGCGAAATGGGGCATCGATTTCATGACATGTCACCCTCACTCGGCCGGGGGGCATGGTTACATCATTGTAGTTGTTGATTACTTTACAAAATGGGCCAAAGCGATGCCGACATTTGATAATACTGGAAAGACTGCAGCGTTGTTTCTTTTTAATCACGTCATAGCTCGTTTTGGTGTGCCCCAGGCTATCGTCACTGATTACGGTAGCCACTTTAGGAATTTTATGATGTCTGAACTTACAGAAAATTTGGGTCCTCACCATGATAACTCAACGCCCTATTATCCACAAGCTAATGGTCAAGTCGAAGCGATCAACAAAGTTCTTATAACTATGCTTCGACGGATGATAGGAATTCATAAATCAAGTTGGCACACAATGTTGTTTTCGGCATTGTGGGCATACCAGACATCTGTCAAATCCGCTACTAGGTTTACACCTTTTTTGTTAGTCTATGGTGTGGAAGCCATTCTTCCTATAGAATGTGAGATACCCTCTCTGAAGCTAGTTTTCGAACTCTTACCCAACACTTCTGCTAAAGAAGAACGTCTATTGTATCTAATGCGATTAGACGAAACTCGACATGACGCCACTCTAGTAATAGAAGCCTAGAAAAAACGTGTCAAGGCACAATATGACAAACATGTCAAGCCTCGCATTTTCTCTGAAGGTGATCTTGTTCTTCTCTTTGAACAGGATCGAGATGTGTTAGGAGCTAGAAAATTCGAACCCATGTGGCGAGGTCCTTATATTGTTCACCGAGTTTTGGAAAAAGGAACATATGAGCTGGTAGATTACGATGGTATCCCTTTGAGTGAACCCAGGAATGGGTTGTACTTGAATAAGTACTATGCATAAATTATCTGTGCAAGTACTTGTATTTTATGTATCATACTTTGTGTGTGTTACTATAGTTTTCTTTTGTCGTTATTTGGTCTCTGCCCTTATGTGACGTGTTTGATTTCTAGATGTCGGATTCTTCGCTACCCTATATTGGCTTCGCTGATGGTGCTAGCCATAGTACTCAGAACCTTGCGTCCGCTCCATGGGCAATCTATGCCCCAACAAACAAACTTGTATCTTTACGAGGTGTGTGCCTCGGTCGTGCGACCAACAACATTGCAGAGTATACCGCAGTTATTGAATTATTGGTTGATGTTATCTCGCTTGGAATTCATCATTTGGTTGTGCGACTTGACTCGCAGCTTGTAGTACTACAGTTAAGTAATATCTACTCTATTCGAAGTCCTACTTTGTTATGGGTGTATTTGCGAATTCGCCTCTTGGAACATTATTTTGATCATATTGAATATCAACATATTCCTAGATGTCTAAATACATTAACAGATGCATTGGCTAATTATGTATTGGATAGACATTTGAATCATTTATAAATTAAACACATCGAATTTCACACAATATAAAGTAAACCGGTAGAAGTTGTCTGTATATATAACGATCAAAAGGTTTTTTACAAAAAGTTTGTCCGAAGACCAAAATGTCAAAAATTGAAGCTTATAGCTTCTACAAAGTGACATCGTGGATGACATTCACGATAACACACGACTGCCCTAGCAACCCTACGGAGTAGTCGACTCATAGTTGTTGATACCCCTATAGTATGACGCTGATCGCATCGTGGAACCTCTTCCAGAGTCATATCTGGAATGTCTGTAGTAAGGCCCTCTAGATTTTGTTCCACTATTTGATAATCCTCAACATACTATGGTGTTGTTGCTACCTCTCCTCGTCATTGGATGGGAGAAGTGTCGGGAGGTCTGTAAGGTCCAACATTTGTATTATCAAAAACGATTTTGTATTAGTCTTTGGAAGAACATATAAAACAAAAACATTTGAATATGATTAAAAAAAATTCAAAAACATTTGAAAAAGAAAAATGCGTGTACTTATTACCAAGGTCACCCCATTGAGTATCCTCTGGCAGTGCTAAGTCTGGATCTCCTCGAAAATCCAACCTGGAATAAGCGTGGTCATCAACCATCAACATCTGGGTTTGAAACCAGTCAAAGAAAATATCATCGTACTTGACGATCGGTCCTGCTATGTGTCGGGCCATGAGCCGACACCATCTCAACATCCTTGGATCCCTGGGACCCGGTATGTTCCACTCAACCTGTAGTCTAAATACAGGGACCCTCTCAAGGAAGAAGGACACCAACAAAGAACCATAGTCAAATTGCTTCAGGTTACCACGTCTGCATTTAGTCAATTGTTTTTTGATACTGCGAAGCACAACATCTGCCCAGTTGAATACTCGAGGCTCAGTACACTCGATGGTGTACTGGAAGTAGCTCTATAATGCCATATGAGGAAAATAACTCCCAACCATCCGAGATATAGTGAAAAGGATAGTACGGAGGGTCAAGTCTTGTACCCCCCAGATAGCCACTTTTCCTTTCTGTCTCTCAGCCTCGGGAACACAATATTGATTGCAGTACTCACTCATCTTTATCCCACCACCTCTACTACCGGTCAGGCTGACATAATATTTGCGTCGGGACAATATAGTCAAAAATTAAATGTCCTCTATGTCTATGGACAGTGTGTGAGCTCCCACATGAAAAACCTGTTGATCTGGGTCCCACATACACACCAGATACTCTAATAGTTTGACTTGAGCCCTCATGCCCGGGATACGAAAGTACTTTAAGAGCCCACAATATCTCAAAGAAGCTATGGTAGGCAGATGATTTTTGGCCATTGAATTATCCTCTTCATGGTCCCTTTCACACCACTCAAGTACCATGGTGATGGCCAAATATCTGTACAAGGAACACAATAAGAGGATTAATAACATTTTTCATGCTTTGAATATTTTTCATTGGCTAAAAATTTAAAAAAAAATTGGGCTTTGCGGTTCTCGGAGGTGCCCCATGGGCACAGTGTGAGAACCTCGCAGGTGGATTAAGGCTCACCTGCGAGAATGCCTCATTCTCGCAGGCCCCGTATGGCTCGCCTGCGAGAATTGCAGTGCGCTTGTAGGGTTTGAAAACTCAACTCAAAACTAAACATTTAACCAATGAAATTACAAATTTAAACCATGAAAATGTCAAGGACGAAGAGCTTACCTTAAGGTCACAGAAGGCTCGCTGAATGGTCTCTCGTAGCTCCCGCAAATTGATGCCAAAATTGGAGGGTAAAAGAGGGGTTTTCTGAGCTCAATAGTGGAAATGTAAAATGGTATGGTAAAAAAGAGTATTTACTTATTTTATTTACTTTTACTATATCATTTTGGGTTTTTTATTATTATTTATTAACTAAACCCTAATCCCTAATGTCATGTTGAGTATAATTCT
>ML793229.1:491333-529186 GCA_009831015.1 Picea engelmannii
TTGTTATACTTGCAAAAATTTTGGACATAAGGCAATTAATTGCAGAATCAATGAAAGGAACAAATACGCAAGAAACATGAATGGTGTAAATAGAAGATATGGAAATAATTGTGGATTTGTCAACAAAAGTTATAATTCATTTTCCCCGTTGATGGACAAAAATATTGTATGCTACAAATGTAATTATCTTGGACACAAAGCACGAGATTGTAGATATATGAATGAAGATGTCTTTGTGCCAACCGCGGTATGGAGAAAGAAAGAGATTCCAAACAATGAAGATTGTCAAATATCATTAATCGCTAAAGAATGTAAAGAAGAAGATGAATGGTATATACACAGTGGATGTTCTTCACACATGACCGGGGATCAATACAAATTCATCAGCTTGAAGAGAAAGGGTGGCAATGTTGCATTTGGAGATGACTCATCTGCCAAAATACTTGGAGAAGGTGTAGTAGAACTTGGAAGAAAAAATGTAAAAGCAAAGAATGTCCTATTGGTTGAATACTTGAATCATAATCTACTCAGTGTTAGTAAAATGTGTGATCAAGGATACACTCTTACGTTTGACTCCGGAAAATGTAAAATCAGAGAAAATAACTCAGGAAGATTGGTTGCAACAGCAATAAGAAGACCGAACAACATATACATCCTAGACATGAAGAAAAGAGAGAAGAAAGAAGCCACACAAAATGATTCCAAGGAAGAAAAAGTCCCAAAGACCAAAAATAAGGATGAAGTATTATTGAGTGCCATATGTTCAGGGGGAGCAGCCCCAAAGAAGAGAGTTACCTTTTGTCATTAAACTCAGGGGGAGAAGCCCTACCCTTTTCCATTGATGTCAAAGGGGGAGATAAATTGGGATCATGATGATAGGGGGAGCATGAGTGTTGCCATCAATGAAAAATGGGGAGATTGTTGGAAGATTGGTTGTTGTCATTGATGTCAACCCTAGTCATGGGTTTTGGACCGCAAGATTGATGAATGTATTTGGACATGAAGGAAAATGCACATGTAGATACAAGACCCATGGATGGATAGTATACATAATTTTGTTTCCGGTGGTATGTGTCACATCACACGGATCCTCATGGTTGAGGAGAAATGAATTTTTGAAGATGACAAAGTGAATTAAAGAAGGAAATACATGTAGGCCCTTAAGATAATTAAAGAAAAGAATTACAAAATAAGAAATTGTCAGATCGGCCCTAATGTTAAAAGGAAGTGACATAAATGGTATAAATAAATATCATTATACATTTTATTTGATACACAAGTCGAATTTCAGAGGAAATCAAAAGTAAAGAAAGCCGGATTTCAACAGAGGATGAAGTCTTTTGGTGATGTGTTCTAAGGTATGTTATTTTCAGTTCATTTTACCATTTTTGCTATAAAAAAAAATTATAGAATGATTCAGATGGTGAAATTGCTATGGTATTGAGAATACATATCAAGGTACATGTAGTAAAAATTTCAGCTCTTGATTCACTATAATTATGGAGATACACTCTGTTGAAGATAGGGTTTGTGACCAGTCCTGAAGCTAGTCAATAAACAGGTGTTCCGGTTAAAACAATCATAACTTCTTCATAGAGAATAAAAATGACATGGGACAAATTGAATTAGAAAGAGTACGGACTTTAGTTTCTTGTGTGTGATTTTCAGAATTATATGTTAAATATTGAGAGCGGGGCATTATGTGCAAGTTCACTCTCCTGAATAAACTAGAATTGAATAAATTCTACCATTCTTTCTATAACTTCTTTTTGGGAAGGATTCAAGGAGTGAAACTTGAAGGAGTTTCATAGAATACATTGAGTAATGTTATCTATAGGATCATAGTACTCCAAGAATTGAATAATTGCATAAATTGAAGAAGTCTCAGGAAGCATTATCAGGTTCTATGTGATGATTGGTTGATGGTGATGATTTACAGTGAAGTTTTATTATCTCTCGTATATTCTTGGGTGGAAGGAAGGGGCAACGATGGAGAGTTCAAATCGCTGTTGATATTGGATGATTGTATCTTCCTCTTGGAGTTTTATCCCTCCCTTTACATTTGGAAGTTGTAGCTACCTTTGGAAGTCATTACTTCCCTTGAACAATAACTATTGATTATTTCTCATATATTGTGCATGGTGTATTGTGGTGTATTGATGTAAATCTTATACTATTTTTCATTGCTCATTGGATATAATTGAATGGTTTAAGTATAAGTTGAAAAAGGTTATAAATTGTACTTGATATTGATTCACCCCCCTCTCAGTATCAACAGTTCCTCCACCGATAGATATGCAAGATTTGGAAGTTCACCAGAAGAAGGAGATCAATTCCTAGAGGGTAATCTTAAATGCAGTGAAGGATAATTTGATTCATCACTTATCCAAGAAGAAGAAGGCCAAGGATATGGTTGATTTCCAGGTAGTATTATTCTAGAGTGATAACATGAATAGGAATATGGTCTTGAGAAATAATCTCATATCTATGCAGATGTCTATATCTAACAATGTTACCAGCTATTTCATGAGGATCACTCAGGTACATGATCAACTTGCAGAAAAAGTCCCAAATTTGTAGAGTCTTTGGGAAGATTGTATCCAGGAAGAGACTCAAGAGGATTCTAAAACTAGTAAGCAAGAAGATGCAGATGAGGAGAACATGGCTCTAGTCAGTTAAGCAAAGAAGAGAAAAGGAAAATATTTCAGGGGTAACAATGAGGGGGAAGCCTCACAGTAGGGGAAGAAATACTTGAGTAAAATAAAGTGTTTTTCATGCCACGAGAATGGGAACTATGCATCACAATTTATGAATAGGAAGAAGGTGAAAGGGAAGATGTGGAAAACAACATCAAAAAAGATGTAGCTAGATTAGTTTGCAACAAAGTTTGAGAAGGACTTCTCAATGGTATCATGCATCTCTACCAACACCAACATAGGGAGAACTTGGTAGCTATAAAGTGGTGTTTCTCATCATATGATAGAAGCACAAGAATTATTCAGTAGTATGACATAGAAGGAATTAGGGACCCATGTGGATCTTGGTGATGATGCCAAGTAAGTAGTGAAGGGTGAGGGAACTATATGATTTCATATTGATTCATGAGGTTTTTTAGAGGCCCAGGATGTGCTTTAAGTACTAAAATTGAAGAAGAATTTTCTCTTCATGGTCTCAATTTTAGAGGACATGGGTTTTTCCATCATGTTTAAGAAAGGGAAAGTACTCATACATGCAGATGGTTTTATCCCTAATACAATAGTCAGCATTGGGGCTAGAGAGGGAAAGGTATACAGGTTGCAAGGAAAGACTCTTTATAGATCTAAGGAGATATTGGATGGACCAATGTTGGTGGAAGAGGATGAGGAGAAGAAGGCTATGAAGGGGTAACATAGTTTAGAGAATTTCAATTCAGGGAATCAACCTTTAGGTGGGGAGGAGGATTTATCCCCTTCTAGTACTGTCAGAAGACCCAGTTGGTATGAAATGACATTAAGGGAATCTTAGGACCAAGTTGAGTCTCCTAGGGGCACATTCAAGGAGAGAATACCTCCAAATAATTTTCCAAAATATGTGGCACTCATGAGTAGCATCATCGATTCCAAGTCTTCTAGTGTTAAAAAACAAACTAACCAACAAGTTTGGATGGATTCCATGGGGCAGGATGATGTTCAAGATATTCGGAAAGGATCGGAGGGAAAACCAGTTCCAGGTGGATCTTCAAGAAGTACCCTCCTTTATAATAGGGAGTGTTGATGTGTGTAGCATAAGAAAGGTACTTAAACATAGGTATAAGTGTATATATGTGTGGAAGTAATCCAAATCCTTATACCTTAGTAATTTACCTTAATTAAAGGAATTATTAGAGTAAAGTACTTTTAATAATTAGATGAGTTTAATTTAATGAAATGATAAAGTTATTAGTATTAGTGAATTAAATATTAGTCATTAATCTCAAGTGAGGTGAGATATAATCTAAACCGTCAATCACTTTGGATATTAGGGTCAGGTCATAACTAAATATTATAAAAGAAATGCTAAGGTGAAGGAGAAAGTTACTTTTGAGAGAAAATAAGGAATTTTTCTCAAGTTCTTGAGTCACTAAGGAAAATGATTCAAGAATATCTCGGATAGGTGGAGAAGGAATTTCATCTAGAGATCAATACAGGTCAAGGAGAAGAGAGAACAGATACAACCCCAAGAAGATCCAACAGATTTCAGAGCCACAGTAACAATACATAGATATGTGTACTTCACGATGAGGACATTTGTGCATGTACGTGGGTTGTGGTACAGGAAAACGTGTATGTACACAGGTGGCATTGAGAATATTTGCATAAAAGTTATGAGAAGTGAAAGTACAAGGTCATACAAACATAGAGGAGTTGTTAGGGTTTGCAGGTGTTGTCCATATTAGGGTAAGCTTTGATATTATTCTAATGATGAGATGATTTGAAGTGAAGATATATTTGTGTATTATGTATGATATTTGATTTCCAATGTTTATTTAATTATTTATTTCAATTGATTATTCCAGCAAGTGTATTTTTTT
Source organism: Picea engelmannii (assembly GCA_009831015.1). NCBI lineage: Eukaryota > Viridiplantae > Streptophyta > Pinopsida > Pinales > Pinaceae > Picea > Picea engelmannii. The sequence goes on from ML793229.1 coordinate 495,883, forward strand.
ATGTGAGTTGTTAATTTGATTTACAGCAAGGAAATCGCCCGTAAACAATATACCTATGTGTTGGGATTAGATATTTCAAAATCTACCTCAAACTTATCTTATTTTAATCATGATTTGAATTTTGATGGAAAGGTTATGGAAGCATTCCTTACTTTTCTTCAGAGGATGGCACAATCTAGTTATCTACTCAACCATAACAAGAGAGATGGAGATGTATAGGTTGGGACCAAGTTCCAATTTATAGAGCAATAAATTGAGTTCTAATTTCCCACTTATTATTATTCACTCGAGAACTTATGAAATCTCACTAAGACACTTCACAACTAGCTAAGACTAAAATAGTTGGATGATCCAAGTTAATCTTTCTTCCAAGTTGGGATCCATTAATGCATTATAAGGTCAAGATAGGTTAACAAAAGTGGGTCAACCTTATCTTTTTTTTTGTTTTCTAGTTTGTCAGTGACCTACAGTACTAGCATGTGGCTTGAGAAACCGCGACTCATGGGATTCTAAGCCGTCAAAATCACCTCGGGATCACACCCGGCCTGAGACACACCAACCCTTAACATGGATGGATTTTTTGTCCCCGTGGATTTCAAACCGATGACTTAACATCACAGAGTGCCTTAACAGTACACTCTGTCATTGACTGTCCTACACCTCGGGGACGGGTCAACCTTATCTTGATAATTTCAATGAATGTTTATTTTTTCTTCTTTCAAATATTATTTTTTATATTTACAAAGCTAATTTATGTTGGAAATAGTGTTGGCATTGATGTCAAAGATAGGGGGAGACTATGAATTCCTATGTGCATTGTGTTGATGCACCTATGTGTGTTTACCTTCAGTCATGAAGGAGAAATGACTATGTGAAAATAGTCAACCCAAATGAATTTGAGCTGCATAGGTATGAGGAGGTGAAGAGTTTTGTGGATATATGGTTCCTTATCAATGAGAAATCATAGGGTATTGAAGTCTGAGGGAAAAGGATAAGCTCAAGAATGTGTGGGTTTGAGTAGAAATGAGCTTGATAAGGGAGGTATTAGGCTCGATTAACCATATCAAATAAAATAGCAACACAATCAATTTATCCCACATTCGTTGGAAAAATCGTGTTCAAATATTTTATAAGGTAAAGGCCTTGTTAAACAATTTGAATGTGAATGGAAGATCTATGGAACCCTGCACAAGGAGTTAACTTTTAGTCATGGGGCCCACTATATAGGATAACCAGATCGGAGTGAGTGTGTATAAATATGTGGATAAATTCCTAGGGGCCCATTAGTCTGGTGGGTCAGTGAGCTAGTAGGCCTAGTAGTTAACCGGACCAAATCTATATTAAACAATGTGTGATTAAAAGAGGAAGCTTGGTGTCACGATGGGATGGTATCCCAATACACCAAACCAGAGTGAAAATATGAAAGTGCAGTATTAAATATTTTGAGGTCCTGGTGGCCTGGTACCCCAAAGGGATTGGTGTCCCGATGGTCTGGTGAGACTAGTGGTCATGAAACATAATATAAACAAGAAAAAGATATGACCATTGGTCATCGGAGGTCAACGAATAAGAATGAAGGATCAGAAACCTCAATCATATCGTTATATTGAATACCAGACCAAAGTGAAAGAATGGTGTTGAATTCCCAAGCACTCGATACCACATCAAAGCCGTGAAAAAAGCCACGTCAGTGCCACGTGTTAGTCCACGTCCTTGTGCCAAGTCAGCATGGTGTCCAAACAAGTCCAAAGGATGTGATGACTTCAATAGTCACATCAATGCCATATTAACCAGTACACATGGAAGGGGTCCATGTGGAGACCATGTCATGTTAGATATTGTAATATCGAAGGAACATTGTAATATTAAAGTCTCGGGGCCCTAGTGGGTCAATACCCCTGTGGCTCGATATATCATATTGGAGCATCATAAAGTGCAACATTAAAAAGGATCAGGGGATCGATATACCGATGACCCACTAGTACCAATGGTCGAGACATTGAATGTAGACAATTCTTTAGGTGACCCAGTATTCTAGTGACTCGGTAGGCCCGATGATCTCGATATCCAAGGAATGAAATCAATCGAAGGTCAAGATATAATCAAGGAATGATTGGATGATTGTTGAGCATTGACGTTTTGTTGAGTGTTCTAATGGCTAGTGAATAGATTGATTGTCATGAATTAATCCTGGACCCATCCAATAGGTGCTAAGCATTGAGGGTCTATGTGGTAACTTCTAAATAGAATGCACAACAACGGGAGGAGTTTGTACCGGTTTCAAAGGATTTTTGTAGTCTAGTTTTGAGGAAGATTCAAAGTACTTAGATTCAATCCTATGAACACAAGTTTTTGATATGTGGAAAAAATCCTTGGTTGTACCGGCTCAGTGTATAAATAATGATGCATGAATCCAATTCAGGGTGTATGCAGATGTGGAAGTGTAAGTGGGTTGAGTGAAGTTGAGGTTCTGATGCTCGTGGATGCTAGAGAATGAAAGAGAGCGAGATGTAATCATATAAGGGTGGTAGGGAGGTGCAAGGTTAAACAAGGAACATATAAATCTTGTTTATTGTGAACATGTGAAGAATATATGGTAATTACAACAACTAGAGAAGTAGTTGAAACAACAAATTTATCCAAATGGAAGCTTGATATGAATTAATTATTGTTCAAGAGTAAATTAATCCAAACAGACAAGTTGAGGAGTTTGGTGTCCCCAATAAGTTGGTGCTTACATCTTTCTGAGTTGGTGCTTAGTTAAGGACATTGGTGTCTACAGCAGGTTGATTCGTGCAAATATTGTATATGTAAGTTGGTGCCTACAAATGTAGCTCAGTTGGTGCTTAGGTGAAGGGATTGGTGTCTCTTTCAATTCATTTCTTGTAATCGTTGTAATAGATCAGTGTCTGCAACAGTTTTTTTCATGTGAATGCATTTTAATGAAATATTTTGTGGTTTTCTCTCATTTGGGTTTCCACATTAAATATTTTTGTACTATGCACTATGTGTTTGGTCAAGAAGGAAAAATTACAAACCCATAGAGGAAAATTTTAGATTCTTGATATGAATGAAGAAGAGAGTATTGTAGAATATTTTTTTTCATGTGGATGATATTTTCAGCACCATCAGAGATTGTGTGAAGAGGTTAAATAAACCATCATTATGAAAAAGGTGCTTAGGTCACTTCCCTCAAGTTTTGATCCCAAGATATCTACCATTGAATAAATAAAGGACCTAGACAATCTGAGAATGGACGAGTTGTATGGAATCCTCACTACATATGAAATGGGGATAGAAAAATATAATAAAGAAAATCCATCAAGGCAAGAAGAAGCCTTCAAGGAATCAAAGAAGACAAAGATAGAAGAATACAAAAAAATGATAGCTCACATAGTGAATCAGATGCATAATAATCCAACATTGTCAAGAAGCTCAAGAGAGGATCAGGAAAATACAAAGGTAAGATTCCCTTTAAATGCTTCAATTTTGGATAAGTGGAACACTTTGTTGTTAAATGACCTTATGCAAAAAATAGAAATAGTAATGATAAATAAGACTCTAGCTTCAAAAATTACAATAAGGGAAAGATTGAAAAGAGAAGAAAGTTCTACAAACAAAAGAATAATTTTTATACCAATGAGGACAAAAACTCTTCTAATGATAGTGAGAGTGAAACATAAGATATTCCCTGCATGGCCTTAGAAACACAGAAAGATAAACTAGAAAATAGAAGCACATATTTAAAAGAAAAAGACAATACTGAGATTGATGTAGAAGTGGATCTTGAAGGAGAACTGATATGTTCTCTAAGTGAAATAAAGAGACTAAGGAACAAGAAATGGATATAAAAGGAGCAGTTGAAAAAGTACAGAAAAGAAACATTATGTATAAAATAAAGTTATAATGAAACTGACAAAATTACCACTAACCTAAAAGTTCAAGTAGAAAAGAAAAATAAAATTGAAGAAGTCCTAAGAGCCCAACTAAAAGAAAAGGAAGATATATCCAACAATCTAGAATATGAAATAGTTTGTCTAAGAAAGGAGTTGGAAAAATCAAATACCAGCATGAAAATTGAAAAGAGCTCTGAATTTCTAGATGAAATCCTAAACTATCAAATATCACCATTTGACAAGATTGGTCTTGGCTACAGTGAGAAGAAGGAAACTTCTAAACAAGATCCAACCTCCTACAAATAGGTGAGTGAAGGAAAAACCAAGATTCATGTTGATGTGCTCAAAAATCCTATCAAGGTTGAAAACAACAAGAGGGAAGAACAAAATGTTCCATAGGAGACAAATCTTCCTCACAAAAACAGAATCAGGAACACTTTTACATAATTATAGAATCATACAATCAGGTACCAAAACACTTTTTTTTGTTATTGTTACTCTTGTAATGGTTTTGGTCATAAAGCTATAGATTGTAGATTAAATGAAAAAGGAAGTTACATGAGGAACAACAACATAAATTCCTATGGATTATCACGTTGAAATTACAACTCATTTTCCCCTTTGCTGAATTATAACATTATATGTTATAAATGCAATAATTATGGGCATATAGAAAAGCTCTATAGAAGTGTTTTCAAAAAATACAAGAAAGAAGAAACCCCAACAGTAATGGAAAGAAATCAGGAACAAAGGGAACAAAAGAAATAAAAATCCTTGTTCATACACTTTGCATTACATGCACAAAATGATAAGGATAAGTGGTGCATTGACAGTGGATGCTCAAGTCACATGACAAGATATTAAACAAATTTTATCACCTTGAAGAAGAATGAAGGCAATGTTACCTTTGGAGACAATGGAACTTCAAAGATAGTTGGAAAGGGAACTCTTAGTCTTGACAATGGAAGGGATAAGGTAGAAAAGGTTCTATGTGTTGAAGACCTAAAGAAAAATATTCTCAATGTTATCCAGATTTATGATCAAGGACATGCTCTTACTTTTGACTCACAAGAGTGTAAGATCATAAAGGAAAATTCAAACAAGTTGTTATGATCCAAAGGGGGGAAATACAAGGTTAAATGTATATGATATGACCCCAAGGGGGGGCATATATGGGGATAAATGTACATGTAATATATATATATATATATATATATATATATATATATATATAATAGGGTCAATATAATAGTAAAGGGGCCTCGTGTGTAGGTGTGAATAGGTATATATAGACATCATGTATTCATTATTGTAGAGATGGAATTGTGATGTATGAATTTAATTAGTTATGTGGAGGAGTTTCTCCTATTTTTTAAGTAGTTATTGTATAACTTATCTATCTTAGAGTTGTGCTCCATGTTCACATTTTGTACATGGTGTGTGCTTCTGTTCTAGAAGAGGAAATTTTCAAGAAGGTTGAGGAATCCATAAATACTGATGAGGTAAAATTAGAAATGAAATTCAAAATTGAAGAAGAATGTCAAAATTTGATAAATGGGGTGATATTGCAACTTCAAAAGTATAAATAAGACAAGATTGAAGTAGGTCATTAAAATATACTTGAAGAAGATGAACTTCATCTGGAGGATTTAAATGCCAAATATGATGGTATTATCTCCAAGTATTGAGTAATCAAAAACCAATCAAAGAGGATACAGGATTCCATTGTCTATGAAAATAAGATAGATGAAATGGGTCTGTAGAATGAAGAAAAACCATGAAACATGAAACCATATCAACACCCTCACTACCAGGAAAGATTTCAAGGATGACAATAAGATCAACATCAAAATTATCAAGGATGAAGATGGAATACTAATCAATATTCATGGAATATGGCATCACAAAACCATTATTCAACAAGATATTATCATAGACCAACATCTACTACAAATTGTAGAAGCTTCAACAACAATACATGGATTCAAGAAAAATAAAATTATGCAACAACTGGTCACAAAGGATTACGATCGAATAGAATTGATTTTGGATGGATGGATAATTATCAATGGAAAGAAGAAACCAGGAACGTAAGAAAATAATATTTCTTGGTTTCATCACATGTGAAGCCTTTAATTGCAAAGCTTTTTGAAGGAGGGTACTATGCAGGGATGATTTTAGGGGGTAAATTTCTCAAATGGACTAATTTTCCATGGTTTTTCCAAAAACGAGATTCACTATTTTAAAAATGATTCGCCCAAATTCTATAGGATATAATTATTTTACCTTAAAATATCAAAAAAATTATAAAATCTGTATAAAATACTTAGAAATTTGAATATTTTTACCAAAATATCGCCAAAAATTTATAGTTCACATATGAAGGATCAATAAGATTCGCCAAGGTTTCTACATTCTAAAATAAATTTCCATCCTTAAAATCGTCCTTGGTACTATGTTATGACCCAATGGGGGGAAATACAGGGTTAAATGTATATGATATGACTCCAAGAGGGGGCATATATGGGGTTAAATGTACATGCAATGTGTAATTATATATGTAATATGATGAACCTAATAGTAAATTGGCCTCACGTATAGGTGTGAATAGGTATATATAGAGATCATGTATTCATTATTGAAGAGATGGAATTGTGATGTATGAATGTAATTTGTTATGTGGAGGAGTTTCTCCTATTCTTTGAGTTATTCTATCTTAGAGTTGTGCTCCACACTCACATTTTGTACATGGTGTGTACTTTTGTTCTACTATGATATTTAAGCATTTGGATCATTACATAAGATAGTTGCAAAAGCAATGAGAACTCGAAACAATCTGTATATTCTTGATGAGATTAATGGAGAAAAATGCTTCATGGGGTAGACAGATGGAATTTGGTTGTGGCATAAAAGAATGGACCATATGAGCTTTGACAACCTGATCAAAATCAGCACCAAAAAAGTAGTAAGGGATATTTAAAATATCACAAAATCCTCAAACACTATATGTAAGAAATGCCAGTGTGGAAAACAATCAAGGGTGAACTTCAAGAAAAATGAATATACCACATCCAAACCATTGGAACTTGTGCTTATAAATCTCTGTGGACCAACAATAACAGAATGTATACAAGGAGAAAGATATTTTATGTTACTTTTTGATGATTATACCAAAATGACTTGGGTTACCTTTCTTAGAAATAATTATTGTGAAATTGAAAAGTTTAAAGCCTTCAAAGAGTTAGTTGAGAATGAGACTGGCCATAAAATCAAATGTTTAAGGTCAGATAAAGGAGGTGAGTTTACATCCAATGAATTTGAGTAATTATGTGAAACTCATGGAATAAAATGATAGTATGTAATTGTAAGAACACCTCAAAAAAATGGAGTGGTTGAAAGGAAAAACAGACATGTACAAGAGATTGTTAGGAAAATGTTGAATGAAGAAAAATTGTCAAATTTTTTTTGGAGAGAAACAATTTACACTATTGTTTACATACTAAAAAGAGGGGAAAATATAGTTGACAGTGATAATACACCCTATGAATTATGGAAAGGCCAACCAACATATGTAAAACATTTCAGAATATTTGGAAGTAAGTGTTATATCAAAAGAGAAGATGAGGATCTAGGAAATTTTGACTCAAGAACAACTGAAGGAATTTTCCTTGGGTATTCATCAAGAAGAAAATCATATAGATGTCAAAACAAAATACTATAGAAGATTGTTAAAATCACCAATGTCAGAATAGATGAAGCAATACCTTATAAGAACAAATTGTAAACATAATAAATGGAGTGAAGTAAACAAGAAGAAGAATAAAATAAAGAGGAAGAAGAAGAAGAGGAAACGAAACACCAAGATACACAAACCCCATCAAGGTTTGTGCAAAATAACCATCCATAAAACTCAATTCTTAGTGATAAAAAATGTTGAAACACAGACTAGGAACAAATTGCCAAGCATTATTGAATAGGTAAATATCTCCTTGTTGTCCAAAATAGAGACAAAATGTTTTGCAGATGCTAGTGCTTATCAACATTGGGTTAATACTATGGAAGAAGAACTAAATCAGATTGAGAATAATGAGAGATGGGAACTTGTTCCTAGACCAAAAGATAAGTATGTAATTGGCACCAAATGGGTCCTCATAAACAAATTGGATGAATATGGACAAGTAGTAAGAAATAAAGAACGATAAGTTTGTAAGGGATATTCTCAAGTGGAAGGTATTGACTTTAAAGAAACTTTTTCTCATGTTGCAATATTAGAAGCCATTAGAATGTTTTTGGCATTTGCTAGCTTTAATAATTTTAAAGTGTATCATATGGATGCTAATTCATCGTTTCTAAATGGATATTTAGAGGAATAAGTGTACATTGAACAATGAGAAGGATTCTTACTGTCAGAAAATAAAGATTTTGTTTTCATATTGAATAAATCACTTTATGGATTAAAAAAAGCTCCTAGATCATGGTATTCAAGACTTGACAAGTACTCGTAGCAACAAGGTTTCAAAAAGAGAAAAAGATACAACAATATTTACATCGAAATAGACAATGAAGATATGTTAATCATCGTGGTTTATGTGGATGATATCATTTTTGGAAGTAATGTTGATAGAATAAGCCAAACGTTTGTAGGAGAAATGCAAAGAGAATTGGATATGTCCATGCTTGGATAATTGTCATTCTTTATAGGATTGTAGATTTTTCAATCCAAAAAAGGCATATCCATTTCTCATAACAAATATATCAAGGAAATGTTGAAGAAATTTGGAATGGAAGGTTGTGCTCCTGTTAGTACACTCATGCTCACTAGTTGTAGATTGAGAAAAGAGGATGAATCAAAGGAAGATAATAAAAAATTGTATAGATCAATGATAGGAATCCTACTATATGTGAAAGCTTCAATGCCATATATTATGCAGGAATTTGGAAGGTTTCAAGATGCACCAAAGGAAACACATGTGCAGACAGTAGAAAAAATATTCAGATATATGAAAGACACATTGGATTTTGGTTTATGGTATCCCACATGTACAAACTTTACAATGAAAAATTACACAGATGAAGATTAGGTAGGTAGTGTGGATGATAGAAAGAGAACCAGTAGTGGGGCATTCTTTCAGATAAACAACCTAGTGTTTTCATTCCGCAAGAAGAAATCATCAATTTATCTATCAACATCATAAGCAAAATACATTGTAGTAGCAGAATGTTGTACACAAGTGCTCTGGATGAAAAAAATGTTCAAGGACATTAAGGTATAGTATAACCATCCAATACCAATACTATGTGACAATACCAGTGCAATAAACATTTAAAAGAATATGGCTATGCATTCAAAGACAAAGCACATTCCAATCAAATACCACTTCTTAAGAGAGAAATTCATAGAACAAAATGTCAACATGGAATATATTGGTACAAAGGAACAGGTTGTTGACATCTTTGCAAAAAAACTCCCTAGAGAAACATTCAAGTATCTCATAAAGAAACTAGGAGTGGTACCTATACCATCAAATCTTTGAATCACTTCAACATAAGAACAAGGTCAGGGTGAGCTACAAAAAGAGAGATTATTGTTGGTTGCATAGTATAGAATAAAAGAGTAAAGCATAGGGGGGGGGAATACCTTTTCCATTGATTTCAAAAGGGGAGAGTAAAGAGTAAGAAGGAGAAGTTGTAGACATAGTAAGAATTCCAAACACAAGGAGAAGTTATAGATAGGGGGAGATTGAATAACAGTTTCCATAAATGAAAAAGGGGGATATCATTGGAAATAGTGTTGTCATTGATGTCAAAGACAGGGGGAGACCATGAATTCCTATGTGTGTTGTGTTGATGCACCTATGTGTGTTTACCCTGAGTCATGAAGGTGAAATAACTGTTTGTGAAAAATAAACCCAAACGAATTCAAGTTGCATGGGTACGAGGAGGTGAAGAGTTTTGTGGTCGTATGGTTCCTTATCAATGAGCGATCATAAGGTGTTGAATTCCAAGGGTGCAGGGAAATATCAGGGGTGTGTGGGTTTGAGAAGCAATGAGCATGGTGAGGGAGGTCTCGGGCCCAGTTAACAAGATTGAAGAAAATAGAAACACAGTCAATTTAGAACACATTCATTGGAAAAACTTTGTTCAAAGACTTTATAAGGTAAAGGCGTTGTTATGAAATTTTAATGTGAATGGAAGAGATATGGAACCATGTGAAAGGAGTTAAATTTTAGTCGTGGGGCCCACTATATCAGATATCGGATAATTGGATCGGAGTGATTGTGTGTAAATGCATGGATAAATTCCTAGGGGGGCGGTAGTCCAATGCATCGGTGAGCTAGTAGGACCAATGGTTAACTGGACTGGATCTATACTGAACAATGTATGCTTAAAAGAGGAATGCCAGTGTCTCGGTGGATCGATAGCCTAGTATACCAGACTAGAGTGAAAATTTGAAAGCATAGTATTAATGTTTCCAAGGGCCCGATGGCATAGTACCCATGAGGTTTCGGTGGCCCGATGAGTTCGTTGGTCATGACATAGAGTATAAATGAGAATAATATCTAACCGTTGATCATCAGAGATCAACGGCTAAGAATACAGGCTCTGAAACCTCAATAATAATGGTATATCAGATACTAGACCAAAGTGAAATCATGGCATTGAAGTCTTGAGCACCCGATGCCCCATCAGAGTGATGAAATAAGCCACGTTAGTGCCACATGTCAGGACATGTACTTGTTTTGAATCAGGATGGTGTTCGAACAAGGTCGGAGGATGTGATGATGTCAATAGTCACGCCATTTCCATGTCATCCAATACACATGGAATGGGTCCACGTGGAGATTATGTCATCTACCACATCATATCAGATATCACAATATCAAAGGAACATTACCTAGTGTTAAAGTCTCAGGGGCTTGGTGGGTCGATACCCTAGTGGTCTAATGATCTCAATGCTCAATGGCCCAGTATATCAAATCAGAGCATCAGAAATAACAAAATCAAAAGGGCCTAGGGGGACGGTAGAATAGTGACCCATTGGTCCTAGTGGTTGGGACAAATAATGTAGACAAGTATTCAGGTGGCCTGGTGGGACGGTGACCTAGCAGGCATAGTGGTCTTAATATCTGGGGAACTAAATAAATCGATGGTCGAGATCCAATCAGGGAATGATTCGACAGTTGTTGATATTTGATTTTTTTGTGTGTGTTCTAATGGCTAGCAAACATATTGATGGTCATGAATTAATTCGAGACCCATCTAATAGTTGTTTCGCATTAATGGCCTCTATGGTAACCTGTGAACAAAATGCGCGAAAGTAGGAGGAGTTTGTGTCAGTTTCAAAGTATTTTTGTAGCTCAGTTTTGAAGAATATTCAAGGTATTTAGAGTCAACCCCATGAACACAATTTTTTGATATGTGTACAAAATCCTTGGATGTACAGGCTCGATGTATAAATAATGATGCCCAAATCCAATTCAAGGTGTATTCAAATGTGGAAGTGTAAGTGTGTTGAGTAAAGATGAGGATTTGAGGCTCGTTTGCTAGAGACTGAAAGAGATAAAAATGTAATTGTCTAAGGGTGGCAGGGAGGTGCAAGGTTAAATAAGAAAGATCTGAAATCTTGTTGATTGTGAACAGGTGAATAATTTATGGTAATTATAGCAAGAAGAGAAACAATTGAATCAATAGATTTATACAAGTAGAAACTTGACATGAATTGATGATTATTCAAGAAGAAATTAATCTATATGGACAAGTTGAGGAGATTGGTGTCTCTAGTAATTTGGTGCTTACATCTTGTTGAGTTGGTGCTCAATTAAGGATATTGGTGTTTATGGCAGGTTGATGCCTGCAAATATTGTAACTATAGGTTGGTTCCTACAGGTGTAGTTGAGTTGGTGCTTAGGTGAAGGGATTGGTTTCTCTTTCATTTTGGTGCTTGTAAACATTATAATAGATTAGTGTCTGCAACAGGTTGTTGCCTATGAATGAATTTTAATAAAATCTTCTATGATTTTCTCCCTTTTCAGTTTCCATGTTAAATCTTTGAGTATTATGCACTATGTGTTTTTGTGTGTTTCTTATTATTGTTAAAATAATGAATTGATAAATGTAGTATAGTAAGAAAAGAACAAACAGTTATATATTTATTCACCCCCTCTCAATATTAGCAAGTGTGCCAAATTGTCCATAATTAATTATTGTATGTGCATGAACAATCAATTTATGTCACAAATAATTATGCACAATATCTTCATATATAGGATGACCCATTTTATTTGATTGTAAAAGGGGAGAGGCAATTGGTAGTACATTTATCATAGTAGAGGATTCATGAGATACATTTATTCTCTATGTAGTTGGTTCAATATAAATATATAAAGACAAAATATATTTATCTTTTCATTTTTATATTTTTTAAGTTTGTTGGTATTTTTCTTGATGTTTGCAATATCTTGAGTTTACACCCCCTCCTGAGTAAATTTCCCATAACTATATTTGCAACATTGGGTACAACTTCAATGATTCCTGGCACTAGAGCTTTTGTTCTTCAATCATGGTTTTTGATAGGCTTGACTATGCATATGTTTTTGTTTTGATATATAAATGGTAGGGTGGCTATATTAATATTGGTTTCCTCCATGAATATTATTTCATTATTGATTACCTTTTATTATATATTTCTTGTTTTGGAAGATGTGCTTCCTAGGTCATTGTTTAACCTTTTGGTATTAGTTTAAATTAACAAGGCGTGTGAGAAATTTAAGTGTGTATATCTTTGTGTGATGGCATGGTGGATGATAATGTGATGGATGGCATGACGAATGTTCGCAATTTTTTTTAATTCAATTTTTGTTTTATTTGTTTAATATTTTTTTATTTTTTTTTGCCATTCTCAATATGGTATTTCGGGAAAATTTGGGGGAGTTTCTAGTTTTTATTTGTGTAACTAAGTAGAAAATTTATGTTCCAATATAGACAAATTGTATATAAGTTGAATCATGAGAAAAGAGGTTAGTTCCAGTTTACTCTATGCTACGAGTTTTGAGCTTCATAAAGTTTGTTGGTCTGCCCACTAGAAAACCAAGTCAGCTTACAAAATTGAACTTGAAGAGTTCTCGTGTTTCCAAAAAGGAAAGTAAAATACAACCTTCTAAAAAGACTAAACCTAGACACATCTAGATAGTAAAAATGGTGTCCTTGATACCAAATAAAATAGAAAGTGGAACATGAAATGAAAACAAGAATCCCAAACATCAAGACAAAGGAACTTGGGCATGAAACTTGGATTTCTCATCACCAACTCCCATGGTCGAGTAATTTAGGATTTATCATTGTCATTCCCTATTGTCACCTGATCTAGGGAGCTGTAATATTATTGGGTGAGATTATGGAAGTGAAAATTTAGATATGGCTATTACAAGTCATTCCAACTCATGTCGAAAAAGATGTTGGGACAAGAGGCCCCTTCATTGGCTCTACTTTTAGCAACTTTGTTGGCATCCCTCTTGACATGGGAGGGTATGAGAGATTAAATGTCTTGAATTCCATATTGAAGAATTTATAGGCTTGATTCTAAACACCAATTACAAGAGACTTTACTTGGAGAGGATCCATTCTGGTGTTTAATGAGTATTTTGATGATAATCTAATATCACCCTTCGACAATTATCTTGGAGTATTTTTTTAATTCGGAAATATTCAAACTTTGAATAATATATGATATCTCAACTATGTTGTTCGAGTTGATTCCTAATTTCCTTGCATGGATCTTGGGGATATGGCCCTTTGCATCTCAGAATACTCCACCATAGCCAGTGGGCCTAGGTTTCCCTTCAAAACTCCATCAAATTTGAGCTTTATTAAATATTGAGGAGGAGGATACCATGAGAGAGAGGAGGAGGATTTAGGAGGATGCAGAAGGGATATTTTAATGGTTGAGGAATGACTGAGATCCTATTTGAAAATAATAATGTGTTCATTGTTGTTACACTTGAGGTCCTCCTTAGTCCATTGAGAATATTGGATTGTTTCAAGAATATTTCTTCGAATTATTATCCAGGTTAAAGGGGAAGATTGTTCTTCATTTTTTTAAATGTGACTATTTCTATCCTTCCAAGTTTCCCAAAGGACGAAGCTTGGGAAAATGTTCCACATTCGATTGAGAATTAGATTTTGAAAGCCTTGAGGATTCCATGAAGAGATGGTTAGCTTGACACTATCTAAATTATGATTAGTTTTTCAGAAAAAAGTTCCCCTTGATCCCAAATGGATGCACTATAAAATAAGGAGTTAAGAAGGTGCTCTAAGTGTTCCCTTTCCTTCTTACACATGACAGAAAGACCAAGGCCTTCAAAACCTATATGGAGTAACTAATCCCAAATCAAAATTTTCTCATCAGTTGTTAGCCAAAGAAAGGTAACAACTTTAGGCCATAAATTGGCTTTCCATACTTTATCCCAAATTACATATGTGAGAACCAATTCATGCCCAACTACCAAAGACTAAGATTATTTAATATTGAAATTAGCTCCTAGGATATAGATCCATCTAATTTTTTTTGGGCTAGCTCAGTATTTGATATGATGATTGAGTAGTTCCAATTTTAAAGCAAAGCAAATGGAATAGTCTCAGAGAAGAGCATGATTAGGGGAAATTGACCAATGCCAATCTGAGGAAGCAGGGCATGAATCATAGTAGTGGTGAACCTTGTTTCCATGACTTGATTTGAGGATTTATTTGAGGATTATATAGTTGGGGTTTTCTTGAAGCCTATGCAATTGTTGAAAATAATATTCCCAAAAAAGGGAGACTTGTTAGATTTTATTAAATTTTTAGAGAAATAGATTTACCAGAGTATTTAGATCTTATTTTACATTCAAAAACCATATACTAAAAATATAAGAAGGATAAACAAGAACAAGAAGACACAAAGATTTATCCTGGGATAAACCTAAGATCGGGGGAAAAAACCCACCCAACTTTTCTTAGAGAGAATATTTCTAATAATAAAATACAACCATGAACAATCTCTATTCACAAGACAAAAATTGATACTGAAGAAACCTTGATACAATAAATTATCTCCTCTCCTTTTCAAACCCTAGCGAGGATAGTTGAGGCACCACACAATACAATGACAACTCTACTAGATATTGCACACAAGAGAAATCACCAAGAACCACCAAGAAACCCTAGTTGTTGCAGTAGTTGTGTCTTCTTCTTGACTCACACTTGCGCCTTCTTCCTAAGTGAGATAGTTGTGTGAGTGAGTTATCAAATGAGAAAGGAATCACTTTATTTATAGTCTTCAAGTCACTTTAGTTTGGGCCTACTTCTCTTCCTGGAATTCTATTTTCACTTTATCTTTCTTTGTGGGATGACTTCTCTTCCTAGAAATTATATTTCCACTTTATTCTTTTCATGTGGGATGAATTCTCTTCCAAGGTGTTCTTGAACTGTTCAATGGCACTCCTTTGAATTCTTTTGATCTTCTTCTTCTATAAGAAAATTTTTCCAGGAGGGAATACCTCCCATTGCTACCAAAACATCAACACTCCCTCTTATCTAGGGAGGTATTCTTCCATGATGTTATCTTCTAGTAGTCCCAATCACACCCATACATTTCACATGGCATGGGAAATACTACCACCATAGTCTCAATACTATGTTGCAAGTATCTAGTAGTCCCCATCAGACTCATCCACTTCACATGGCATGGGAAATACTACCACATCAAAAGACTACGTTGCAAGTATCTAATAGTCCCAATCACAACCATCCACTTCACATGGAATGGGAAAGACTACCACCATAGTCACAAGACAACACTGCAAGTGTCTATGATGTTTATCCTCTCCTAATAGTCCTAATCACACCCATCCACGTCACATGGTATGGGAAAGACTACCACCATAGCCCCATTCACACCTAGCCACTTCACATGGATTAGGAAAGGATACGCCATGTTCCCAATAACACCTAGCCACTTCACATGGTGTATGAAATACCACACTACAAGTCCCAATCACACCTATCCACTTCACATGGCGTAGGCAAGACTTGTACTAGGCTACTCATTACTCCCTCAGACACTTCACATGACTAATATGGGAAACCCTTGGAAAAAATAAACATCACAACTCTCTCTCAACGAGGGTGGACATTCTTCATCATGCCAAGATTGTCTTTGAAGTACTCATACTTCACTCTAGACATAAGCTTTGTGAGAATGTACATTATCTTCTCATCTATGGATACGTACCAGAGTTCTACTGGTCCTTTCTGCACCATGTCTTGAATGAAATGGTATTTGATATATATATATATATATATATATATGCTTTGACTTGTCATGAAAGACCAGATTCTATGAAATCTTCACACAACTTTGATTATCAAAATATATAAAAGTTGTCTCCAACTCTAGATCAAATAACCCTGCAAGCAACTTCTGAAGCCAGACTACTTCACGACTTGCAACATTGTTTGTTATATATTATGCCTCTATTGTACTCAGTGCCATTTTCGTCTATTTTCTAATCAACCATGATATCATACCTAATCCCAAATGGAAGCAACATCCTAATGTGCTTTTCCTATCCACTGCACTCCCCACCTAGTCATAGTCTGTATAACCTTGCATCTTTACTTTACCGTCTGAGACATATCTAAGTCCATATCCAACTATAGGTACCTCAACACATGTTTTTCTGCTACCAAATCTACATGTCTAGGCTCAACCATGTACTGACTCAATGGATTCACTACAAAGCATATATCAAACATCGTGTTAACCAGGTACATCAAGGATCCGATCAATTGTCGATACATTGTGGGATCAACCGAATATGAAGAAGAATCACTTAAGAGATTTAGATTCATAACCATAGGTGTGGACATGGACTTGCAGTCCATCATCCTGGATCTCTGCAGGATTTGAACTGTATACCTTCCTTGGCTAAGGAAGATTTCATCTGGTCTATTCCACACCACTAATCCCAAGAAATAGTGCATCAAACCTAGATCCTTCATTTCGAACTCTGAAGTGAGTTCCCTCTTGCACCCATCTATGAGCTTCTCATCCCATGTAAGAAATAGATCATCCACATATAGTACCAATATCAATGGGAAACCATCTTCAACCTTGTAGTAAAGGTTGGGATCTGCATCACTTTTGGTAAACCCTAAGCTCATCAGATAATTGTCTATTCTGACATACCATGCTGAGGGTGCCTTCTCAATCCTGCACACAGATTTCTTAAATTTACAAACATGGCAATCCTCCCCATGGATCATAAAACCTTTTGGCTGCTCTATGTACACTTCTTCTTTAATTACGTCATTCAAGAAATAAGTATTGACATCCATCTAGTGTAATTTTCATACCATAACAGAAGAAATAGAAATAATAGATTTAATGAAAGTTTACCTTGCTACTGGAGAAAATGTCTTGTCATAATATTCTCCCTTTTTCTAGAAAGAATCCTCTAGCCACAAATATAGCTTTGTAATTCTCTATTCTACCATATGCAACATGATTGATCTTGTATATCCACTTGGAATTCACCGCTGACTTGCCTTCTGGTCTCAGAAGGCACTTCCCACACATCATTCTTCATGATGGATTGGTATTCTTCTATCATGGAAACCTTTTACACTTGTTTCTTTGCAACTTCCTCATAAGTGGAAGGTTCTATATCAATGATATTACTCATCAATTCCATATATCTAGAAAACTTGTGTGGTTTCTTTCTCTCTCTGAAAGTGCCACAGGGAGCTACAAGTTTTTCTACCTTCTGCAAAGTGTTCTGGAGCCATGCTAGTCTCTTCTTGGTAGCTATAACTTCTCTAGGTGGATCTACATATATCTTTGGCTCTACTATCTCATTATAATCTTCTGGAATATGTTCTTCTGAAGTAGATTCAATCATTATCGCATCCTTTAGAGCCTTGTTTTCCTCTTTGTCCTCATCCATGTGAGACACTCTAGATTTCCTGAAGGATTCTTCTTTATCAAAGGTGGCATTCCTACTAATCTCAATCTGTCTCTTTTTAGGGATGTATATTCTATAAGCCTTCGAAATCTCATTGTATCCAACAAAGTTTTCCTTCTTTCATGAAGGCTCTAACTTCATTCTCGTTTCCTTGGGAACATGTGTGTACACTAGGCATCCAAATATCTTGAACTTGCTAACTTATGGTTTATTTCCGGTGCATACTTCTTCTGGTGTCTTGTTCCCCAATATATTGTGACGATTTTTTTTCTAGATATATACAATTGTACAGGATTCTTATACGCATAGATTCATGGGTAATTTATGATCATGGATCATCACTTTATCATCTTCTACAATTGATTTGTTATTTCTCTCTAAAACCCCATTATGTTTGGGGTTGTAGGGATTTGCCAGCACCCTCTTAATCCCTACTTCTCTACAAAAATGTTTGGACTCATTTGAGGTTTATTCACCTCCATTATCTAACCTCAAAACTTTAATTTTTCTTCTAGGGATATTTTCTACTAAATCCTTGAATTCTTGAAACTTATTGAAAACTTCATCTTTTGTTTTCAAGAAATAGATCCAGGTTTTACATGAGAAATCATCAATAAAAATGACATAATATAAAAATTTACCTAGAGATGGTACCATCATTTGTCCACATACATATGAATGTATGATTTCCATGATCCCCTTGGATCTATTGTCACGGCTTGGAAAACTTCCCTTGGCATTCTTTCCAAGTGTGCATCCTTTGCATACTCCATCCTACTCTACCTGCATATCTAGTAGACTTGTAACCATCTTGCGCAAAACTGGTAAGGATCTATAGTTGATGTGAGAAATTATCTGGTGCCATAGCTCATCAGAGATAATATTTTTGTGTACAATATCTTGTTCTAGGTGTCTCTTCAATTTATACAATCATCCCTCTTGGACACCAATTACAGTAGTTGAATCTATACTTGAACCCTTAGTCCATATAAGGACTTTCCCATCAACAAAATATACTTTGAAGCCTTGATATTTTAAATCAGGGATAGAAATAAGATTATTCTTTAATCCTTGTATAAACAATACACCCCTTATTGAAATAGAGTTACCAAAATCAAGCTGGTAGTAGGCTTCTCCTACTCCTTTTACTGCATGTCTGGAATCATCCCGAAGTTCCATTTGAAGGGATGAATTATTTTATGTCAATTTTGTAAGATAACTTTGTAACTTGGTCATGTGCTTGGAAGAACCATTTTCCACCAGCCAAATATCACTTCCTTGAGTGATGGTACCTATGAGAGATGAGACATAGACATATTCTTCATCTTTTTATTTCTTTGTCTTCTTGTGAGATGTGGACTCCTCCATATATGTTGCATGTGCATGATGTTTTTTCTTTCCTTTCCCTTGAGGAAATTGATAAGAAAAGTGTCCCAACTTCTGACAGTTGAAACATCTAATATTAGATACATCCTTCTTGTGATCTGGAACTGATTTTCTATTTTTATTTAGACTGGTGTTTCTTCTTTCTTTCATTTTCTTCACATGAGAAATAAGATATTGATTCTCTTTTTCATTGGTCTTATGTGACTTGGATATCAATCTTGATTCTTCTTGGGTACATTTTTTCCATAGCTTGTCAAATTTGGGTAATTTATTTCTTGCACGAATTCCTTGAACAAATGCATCCCAAGAAGAAGGAAATCCATTAAGAGTTGTAGTCACAAGATTTACATTATCCACTAAATCTACAATAGTTTCTAGTTGATCCTTGATATGAGAAATCCTCATGAAGTAGGTGCAAATTGTATTTGACTTGTTCATCATCATGTTTCTGATTCGATGCCTTGGGGTTATCTTCCTGGTTGTATTCTTTCTTTCATATAGTATCGTTAAGGCATCAAAAATATCCTTTGGTTTCTTCAATTCCGATACATTGGGAATCAAGTGGTCCTTGATTGAATCTATCAAGATCCTCTTGGACTTGATCTCATTCTTCTTATATTTTTCCTAGGCGTCTTCTTCTTCTGGTTCTGGGAGAACTATACTGACATGATCCAAGAGATCATTCTCTTATAGAATTAAAGGTATTCTATGCTTCCACGATCTGAAATTTTCTACTATGTCCAGCCTATCTTTGACTCTCATACTGGTAATCATTGTCGCTAGTAGAATCCCTAGGTATGAAAGATCAACCTTCTTAAAAATTCAATGCTAGGATTTCAGGATATGCGATAGGGTTAGTAAAATTTCTCTTTGGTGGAGTTATTCCCAACAACTTTGGAATAATTTCTCAATGATCTTGAAAAAAGAAAAATGTGCAGCGACAAGCCCCAAAATATGATCTTCCTTCGAGTGATTTGACTGTTCTGAAGGTAACCCGCCTCGATTCCATGTTATATTTTCTTAAATTTTCATAGAAGTAGATTTACCAGATTATTTAGATATTATTTTACATTCAACAACCATATACTGAAAATATAATCAGGATAAACAAGCACAACTAGACACAAATAATTTTCCTGGGAAAACCCCAAGACCGGGGTAAAATCCCAACCAACTTTTCTTAGAGAGAATATTTCTAATGATACAATAAAACCATGAACAGGCTCTATTCACAAGAGAAAAACTGATAAAGAATAAACCTTGATATAATAAACTATCTCTTATCCTTGTCAAACCCTAGAGAGGGTGGTTGAGGAACCACACATTACTAGCACAACTCTACTAGAGATAGCACACAAGAGAAATCACAAAGAAACCCCAGTTGTTGTAGTAGTTGCATCTTCTTCTTGCCTCTAAATTGTTCCTTGTTCCTGAATGAGATAGTTGTGTGATTGAGTTATCAAATGAGAAATAAATCACTTTGCTTATATTCTTCATGTCACATTAGTTGGGGCTGACTTCTCTTCCTGGAATTCTTTTTTCAATTTATCTTTTCCTGTGGGTCGACTTCTCTTCCTGGAAATTCTATTTCCACTTTATTCTTTTCATGTGGGTCGACTTCTCTTCAAAGGTTTTCTTCAATTAGTCAATGGTATTCCTTTGACTTCTTGTTATCTTCTTCTTCTCTAAGAAAATTTGTCCAGGAGGGAATACCTCTCGTTTCTACCAAAACATCAACAACACTTCTCATCACAGATTTCCCAAAAACTATGATTTTGTATGAGATATTTGTTGTTCCATGTTGTTTTCCAATTGAGGGAATCTCATCGATTTCCATTGATTCAGATTAGATATAGTCAACTAATGTCCCCAGCATATTTGTTTTTCTGGAGCACATACCAAAGTTTCCCTTTTCCCTAAAGTTAATTCCACCAACTTTTGGCTCCTAGAACAACGATGAGGAGCTCAAGGTTTCGTAACCCTAACCCACCTTTTAATTTGGGAAAGAAGAGAGTATTCCAAGATACCAAGGCCCATTTTTTGGATGTATTGGTTCCTTTCCAAAGAAAATTTTACTAGATATTTTTTATGGCTTTAAGTATACATTTAGGAGCAGCAAGGGAAGAGAAGAGATAAAGAGGAACATCTTAGAGAAAATATATGAGGAGGATAGTGTGACCAACAATATTTAGATTTTGAAAGGTCCAAATGGAGATATTTTTATCTAGATTAGTGAGGAGATCCTCCCAAGAGGCATTACAAATATCATAGTCAAGGAGAGGGGCTCCTAGGCATTTTTATGGAAGGGAGCTCCAAGAAAATCCCAAGCTACGAGACATGTGGAACTGAACACCAGGGGCGTGTTAAAGAAAAAAAATTGGGACTTGAGATGGTTAATGGAGAACTAGAAGCCTCTATAAAGTCATCAAGGAATTTTTTTAAATCTCTAGCTTATCGAGCAGTGGGGACTCCCATTAACATAATATCATCAACAAACTAGTTGTGGGATATTGGAAGATCGGAATTATGCAGGTAGAGACCTTGAAGCTTAGGTGAATTGACAACAACTTTAAGACTTCTTCCCAAACCTTCAGCCATAAAAATGAAGATGAATAGGGGGAGAGGATCACCTTCACGAATACCATGTGAGGGCCTAAAGGGGAATAAAGGGGAGCCATTCATCAGGATGGAGAATAAGGGTGAAGAAATGAGGGAAAGTGTCTAGTTGATCCAGGAAGGATGAAATCAAAAATCAAGGAGGATTGAGAGAATGTATACAGAAAATTAAAATACCATTTAGGTCCATGAGATAAAATCTAGGGTCACAATACAATCCCTCATAAACATGCTTAGTTCATATGTTCCTTTCCATTTGCACTTTTTCATGTGTTGTTTCATTCTCATTCGATTGTTCATGAAATTTCAAATCAACTAATCAACTCATCCTCCCTACTCTAGAGAAAAACAAAATCCTTAAAAATTTATGAATACAAATCACATGGTAATGAACCATAGAGACAATTACCTTTCAATTATGATTCTCATAGTTTTATTCTAATCGATTGATTAAACATAGAAAATTTGCATAATACAACTGAAATCTAAATGCTTATATCCATTTATATAGGTAGTCCTCTAGTGCCGTATCTATTTTTATAACTCTCTATCACTTCATTCTTTCATATATTGATCTTTCTCTTTCTAGGGTACTTCCTTGAATGATGAAGGGAAAGTGCATATCAATGGAAAATACATGGAATTATTCAAGTATGATATCAATGGGTCTACTTGATTTGTAAGACATGGTTTGACCATGTCATTTGTTTTTCCAGGAATTTTATCGATTTCCCTTTATGAGTATATTGTGGTTTGGCTTGCATCCATTCTCTCTCATGCTTAATATTTTGTGCATATTTGTTTTGGTTTGGGTAAGATATTTTTTCTTATGTCATGGTGATGTTTATGGAAAGTTTACACTTAGTTAATAAATTAAACATGTTGGTATATTTTTGTTAGAATATGTAATTCTACTTGTCTTAATATCGTGTCACAACATTTTGTTTGTAAGGTAGAGAACAATCTCTACAAGAGTGGTTTGATCTTGATCCTACAGTTTAGGAGATTGTTAGATAATTGGTTGTGAGAGAGATTATCTCCAACTAAGAGTAAGAGAATAGTGTGAGGTTGAGATATTATCTCAACTAGGTGATTGTATGATATATATCTTGAGAAAAACTTATTGTATTTATATGTATTCAGTACAATAATTCAATAGTGTGTTTGACACATTATTTTTTTGTAATACTCTACTCTCTCATCTTAATATGATATCAGAGAGAGACTGGACATAACTCCCTCACGAGAGTGCCCAGAACATGAGGAGAGTAGAATAAATTGTCTTGAGAGTGGATTTCTATAATGATATGTATGTAGTAGTGTGAATGTAATTGCTATTGTGTGTGAAAGAGTCCATTAGCGTTGTTTCTCCATCACTGTTGAAGAGATCATTGTAGGAGATGTATGTCCATGATTATTGTGAGACGTTTCCTTTTGTTGTCCAATTGACAAACTGTTGTGTGGTAGAGTTGTGGGTCTTGGCCTATCATGTGAATCTCATGCTGGAGATGATCTCGTGTGAGAAGTATTGGCATTGTGAGGAAAGAACCACCCGAAGAAGGGACACTACCGAAGTTGTTTGTTGCGTGGACGAGTCATTGCAGGTGGAACTCCATGATGGACAACGTGAGCCTTGGAGTCACTCTGGCTACCTTCGTGTACTGACAGCATGAAAAATTGACAGCATGAAAATTTATTTGGTTGATAATGGACATTATTGAAGGTTGCATCTTGAATTCTGTGTGATAAGTCACGACTGCAGTTTTATAATGGATAGAATTTATGAATACGTTATTGGAGGCTGCAGCTGCAATCTTATTCTTATGAATACGTTATTGGAGGTTGCAGCTGCATTATGCGCAATCGGTTCCAGCTACATTCTTATTCTTATTAGCATATTAGTAGTATACCATTACTGTTGTTTTGACTGTTAAGATTTTTGTGGTGATTGTTTTTAGAATTTTTCTGATAATTTATAGTATTTCTGATTGTTTGTGGATGTGTCAAATCCAGATCAGATCCATCTTCAAGACGTAAAGCCAAGGATAAAAGTAGAAAGGAGAAAGCTCAGAAGTGCATTGTTCCGTTTGTTTTTTCATTTATGATTGATGCGTGCAAATTTGGGTAAGATATTCTTATCCCTACATTCTTTCAAGAACTCCAAATCTGCCACTCTTCTTTGAATTTTTACCCTAAGATTTTTCAAAACTCGAATTTCATCCAGAATCTCCCTTCCATATATAAAAATAATTTGACAATTAAGATTTCTGTGGTGATTGTTTTCAGAATTTTTTGAATAATCCACAATATTTGTGATTGTTTTTCAACGTTTCAGATCCAGATCAAGATCCATCTTCAAAACATAAAACATAAAGACAAGAATATCCAACATACCTTACAAATCTTTGTTTGATTATTAATTAAATGTCGAGCAGACGAATATCGAACAGACCTTATGAATCTTTGTTTGATTATTAATTAAATGTCAAGCAGACCTTACGAATCTCTCCATCTGTACATGTCTTCACTCCTATGCTACTCAGCTTCACCATAGATTTGTGAAATCCAAGTTAAAGCTTGATATACCGAAGTTACCCAAGATTTAAGGTGCTTTAATTAAATAGTAAGTAATTCTGGAAAGGTGCAGGCAAGGTATATGGTCGATTTGTATCTGTGTAGTATTGTCAAAGTTAAGTGAAATGGTTAGAGTATATATTGTTATTATAATGAGAAATGCATTGATATAATTATGGGTGAAAGAATTGGATGTTTATTGTTGTAACATTTAGTTTGGTAAACTATTGTCACTAGTTTGTGTCTATATTGGAATTGGCCATTCCAATGTTAGACAAATTTCATTAGAAAATGTTTACAATAACCATTGAGTACCAGTCAAATTATTATGAAGACTACTAGATGAGATGTAAATGAGATTATGTTTCTCGCAATGTAATGAGCTTTGGGAATATGAGTTTTGGGAATATGATTGTTACAAAAGAGGATGGTAACCTTTGTGTTGATGTAAAGAATTTTTAAATGTGTATTTTACCTAAATTAATGATGCATATACCATGCAAGGGGTGCATGATCGATTGTACCCTGATAACCCAGAGTTTTTTGATCCAAGTTATATTGCCTCATCATAAGCAAGTTAGTTCCCCGTTTTTTTTTGTAAACCCTATTATTCAAGAATATGTGTTAGTTCACCATTTTTTTTGCAAGCCCTATTATTCAAGAATATGTGTTAGTTCCCCATTTTTTTTTTGTAAGCCCAAGTTTTATTACACAATTCAATTTTTTACTACATATATGTATCAATTACATTTACACTTAAAAAAAAACACAGACCAAATATGTTTTGTTTCCATGTTGGTATTTGGGTTCTGTGTTTTCGTTTGCTCCTTGATGTATGTGGAATGATTATGAGGTCATCTTTGACATGACCTGTATGAAAAATTACAACGACATGAAGAAAAAAAATGATAGAGATGGACAAAGGAAGACAAGACATGAGCATGAGCTACTCAGCCATCTAAATGGCCCGTTTCAGCCATGTAATATGATTTAGAATTAAATGAAAAATCCATTTCTTAAAAACAAATAAATTTGTGTTTTTAAATAAATTAAATAAAATTAATTAACATTGACCATTCCATCATAGTGACTAGGATTTATAAGATTTTTCTTAAAAACAAATAAATTTGTGTTTTTAAATAAATTAAATAAAATTAATTAACATTGACCATTCCATCATAGTGACTAGGATTTATAAGATTTTTGTTCAAATCATAAATATGATCAGGAGTGAAATGAAAAATTAAATGACTAAACCATATTAAATGCAAAACTTTTAAATAAAATAATTAAACGGAAAATTGAATGCTTAAATCATAAACTCAAAAGTATGTTTCAAATAAAAAATCAACTTCTTAAAAATAAATATATTTATATTTATAAATAAATGATTTGCATTGGCTAATTCATCATGTTGATTAAGCTTTAAATTCATAAATAAGATTATGAGAAATGAAAATTTGAATGGTTAAATCATATAAAAATTCTTATAATAATAATAAAAAAAATGAATACTTATATTATGAATATATTTACTAAAGTAAAAATCACCACAAATTATTAATAGTTGGGAGAGAGATAACATCTTGAAGTTATGGTTATAAGAATCAAAACCAATGAAGCAGCAAAACCAATGTTGTATGGTGACAAAACCAATGTTGTATGGTGACAAAACCAATGCAGCATCTAAACTCAACTTAACTAGTCAAACTGAAGTGTCAACTGAAAAGGAATATTTTTCAGGTGGAATATTCTCCCCTAAAATATAGGAGACTGGATAATGAATAATTATGACTAATAAACAAGGAAAAAACTTAAGAAAAAAAATCCTAGATATGTGTGAAGTAACTCCAACAGGTTTGTGCAAAATAACCATCTAGAAAACTGAATTCTTAGTGATAAAAAATGTTGAAACACGGACTAGGAGAAAATTTCCAAGCATTACTAAATAGGTAAATCTCTCCTTGTTGTCCAAAATAGAGCCCAAATTTTTTGAATAGGATAGTGTTTATACACATTGGGTTAATTCTATGGAAGAAGAACTAAATCAGATTGAGAATAATGAGACATGGGAACTTGTTTCCAGACCAAAAGATAAGTATGTAATCGGCGCCAAATGGGTCTTTAGAAACAAATTGGATGAAGATGGACAAGTAGTAAGAAAGAAAGCAAGATTAGTTTGTAAGGGATATGCTCAAGTGGAAGGTATTAACTTTAAATAAAAAAATTCTGATGTTGCAATATTAGAAGCCATTAGAATGTTTTTGGTATTTGCTAGCATTAATAGTTTTAAAGTGTATCAGATGGATGTCAAGTCATCATTTCTAAATGGAGATTTAAATGAAGAAGTGTACATTGAACAACGAGAAGGATTCTTACTGTCAGAAAAGAAAGATTGTGTTTGCATATTGAATAAAGAACTTTATGTATTAAAGAAATCTCTTAGAGCATGGTATTCAAGACTTGATTAGTACTTGCAACAAGAAGGTTTCAAAAAGGGAAAATGAAACAACAATATTTACATCAAAATAGACAATGAAAATATGTTAATGATCATGGTTTATGTGTATGATATCATTTTTGGAAGTAATGTTGATAGAATGAGCCAAAAGTTTGCAGAAGAAATGCAAAGAGAATTTGAGATGTTCATTCTTAGAGAATTGTCATTCTTTCTAGGATTGTAGATTTTTCAATCCAAAAAAGGCATATTCATTTCTCAAACCAAACATATCAAGGAAATGTTGAACAAATTTGGAATGGAAGGTTTTGCTCCTGTCAGTACACCCATAGTCACTGGTTGTAGATTGAGAAAAGAGGATGAATCAAAGAAAGCTAAAAAAGCTCTATATAGATCAATGATAGGAAGCCTACTATATGTTATAGCTTCAAGGCCAGATATTATGTAGGCAGTTGGAAGGTTTCAAGATGCACCAAAGGAAACACATGTGCGGGCAGTAAAAAAAATATTCAGATATTTGAAAGGCACATTGGATTTTGGTTTATGGTATCCCACATGTACAAACTTTACACTGACTACACAGATGCAAATTAGTCAGGTAGTGTGGATGATAGAAAGATCACCAGTGGTGGGCCATCCTTTCAGGGAAACAACCTAGTGTCTTAGTTTAGTAAGAAGAAATCACCAATTTATCTATCCACATCAGAAGAAAAATGCATTGCAGTAGCATCATGGTGTACACAAGTTCTCTGGATGAAAAACATGTTGAAGAACATTAAGATTAACATGAATTGATGACTATTCAAGAAAAAATAATTCTAGACAGACAATTTGAGGAGATTGGTGTCTCTAGTAAGTTGGCGCTTACATCCTGTTGAGTTGGTACTCAATTAAGGATATTGGTGTTTCCAGCAGGTTGATTCCTGCAAATATTGTAACTGTAGGTTGGTGCCTACAAGTGTAGTTGATTTGGTTGTTAGGTGAAGGGATTGATTTCTCTTTCAGTTCAGTGTTTGTAAACATTATAATAGATTAGTGTCTACAACAGATTGTTTCCTATAAATACATTTTAATAAAATCTTATGTGGCTTTCTCCCTTTTGAGTTTCCATGTAAAATATTTAAGTACTTTGCACTATGTTTTTGTATATGTTTCTTATTGTTGTTAAAGTAATGAATTGATAAGTGTAATATTGTAAGAAAAAAACAAAAAATCATGTATTTATTCACGTTGTTTCAATATCAGCAAGTGTGCCAACAATTTATTTTGCATAATTAATTATTGTATGTGCATAAACAATTAATTTATGTTACAAATAACTATCCACAATATCTTCATATAGAGAATGACCCATTATCTTTGATTGTAAAAGGGGTGATTGTAAAAGGGGAGAGGGAATTGGTTGTACATTTATCATTGTAAACGATTCATGAAATACATTTATTTAATTTTTATATGCTTTTGTATTGTGTATTTAGTTGATTCTTTATAAATATATAAATACAAAATATATTTATCTTTTCATTTTTATATTTTTTAAGTTTATTGTTATTTTTCTTTATGTTTACAACGCCTGCTTAGTAAATTTCCCCTAACTATATTTGCAGCATTGGGTACAACTTCAACGATTCCTCGCACTAGAGCCTAGAGATTTTGTTTGTCAATCATGGCTTTTGATAGACTTAAGAGTATGCAAATATTTTTGTTTTGATATCTAAATGGTAGGGTGGATATATTAATATCGGTTTCCTCCATGAATATTATTTCATTATTGATTACCTTTTATTATATATTTGTTGTTTTGGAAGATTATATATTTATTGTTTTGGAAGATGTGGTTCCCAGGACATTGTTTAACCTTTTGGTATTAGTTTAAATTAACAAGGCATGTGAGAAATTTATGTGTGTATATTTTTTTTGTGATGGCATGGTGGATGATAATGTGATGGATGGCATGGCGAATGTTTGCAAAAAAAAAAAATTAATTCAATTTTTTTGTATTTGTTTATATATATATATATATATATATATATATATATATTTTGTCATTCTCAATATAGTATTTCTTGAAAATTTGGGGGAGTTTCTAGTTTTTATTTGTGTAACTAAGTAGAAATTGTATAGAGGTTTAATCATGAGCAAAGAGGATAGTATCAATTTACTCTTTGCCATGAATTTTGAGTTCCATAAACTTTGTTGGTTTGTTTGCTGGAAAATCAGATCAGCCTGTAAAATTGAATTTGAATAGTTCTCGTGTTTCCAAAAAGGAAAGTAAAATAAAACCTTTTAAGAAGACTAAACTTGGAAACATCTAGATAGTAAAAATGGTGGCCTTGAGACCAAATAAAACAGAAAGAGGAACATGAAATGAAGACAGGAATCCCAGACATCAAGACAAAGGAACTTGGGCATGAAACTTATATTTCTCAGCACCAACTCCCATGGCCGAATAAGTTAGGATTTATCATTGTCATTACCTATTGACACCTGATCCGAGGAGCTATAATATGATTGGGTGATATTATGGCAGTGAAGTTTTAGATATTTTTATGACAAGTCATTTCAGCACATTTCAAAAACAATGTTGGGACAGGAGGCCCCTTCATTCGATCTACATTTAGCAACTTTGTTTGCATCCCTCTTTACATGGGAGGGTATGAGAGATGAAATGTCTTGAATGCCATATTGAAGCATTTCTAGGCTTGATTCCAAACACCAATTAAAAGAGAGTTTACTTAGAGAGGAGCCATTTTGGAGTTTGATGAGTATTTTGATGATAATTTGGGATTCCCCTTCGACAATTATCTTGGAGTATTTTTGTAATTTGGAAATTTTCAAACTGTGAAGAAGATCTCATAGTTAAACTATGTTTTTGGAGTTAATTCCCAATTTACTTGCATAGATCTTGGGGATATGGCCCTTTGCATCTCGGAAGACTTCACCATAGTCAACTAGGCCTAGGTTGCCCTTCAAAACTCCATCAATATTGAGGGGGAAGATACCACGAGAGAGAAGAGGAGGATTTAGGAGGATGCAGAAGTGATATTTTGATGGTCAAGGAACTATTGATATCGTATTTGAAAAGAATAATATGTTCATTATTGTTACACTTGAGGTTCTCCTTACTCCATTAAGAATATTGGATCATTTCAAGAATATTTCTTTGAATTATTATCCAAGTTAAAGAGGTAGATTGTTCTTCATTTTTTAAAATGTGACTATTTCTATCCTTCCAAGCTTCCTAGAGGACGAAGCTTGGGAAAATTTTCCACATTCAGTTGAGAATTGGATTCTGAAAGCCTTTAGGATTCCATGAAGAGATGGTTGTCTTGACACTATCTAAATTATGATCTGTTTTTCATAAAAGTGTGGCCGCTTGATCCCAAATGGATACACTATAAAATAAGGAGTTAAGAAGGTACTTTAAGTATTCCCTTTCCTTATTACACATGACACAAAGACCAAGGCCTTCAAAACCTCTATGGAGCAGATGATCCCAAGTCAAAATTTTCGCGTTCGTTGTTAGCCAAAGAAAGGTAACAATTTTTATCCATAAATTGTATTTCCATACTTTATCCCAAATGACATATGTGGAAACCATTGCATGCCCAACTACCAAGGAGTAGGATTCTTTAAGATTGAAATTACCTCTTAGGATATAGCTCCATCTGATTTTTTTTGGGCTAGTTCAGTATTTGGTATGATGATTGAGTAGCTCCAAGCTTAAAGCAAAGTACATGGATTAGTCTTGGATAGGAATATGATTAGGGGAAATTGACCAATTCCAGTCTGAGGAATATTTGGGGCATGAATCCTAGTAGTGGTGAACCTTGTTTCCATGAATTTCTTTGAGGATGTCTTTGAGGATTATATAGTTGGGGTTTTCTTGAATCTTATGTAGTTGCTGGAAATAATATTCCAAAAAAAATGGAGACTTGTTAGATTTTCTTAAATTTTCAGAGAAATAGATTTACCAGAGTATTTAGATCTTATTTTACATTCAACAAACATATACTGAAAAATATAAGTAGGATAAACAAGCACAAGAAGACACAAATATTTATCCTAGGAAAACCCCAAGCCGGGGGGGAAAAAACCCACCCAATTTTTCTTAGAGAGAATCTTTCTGATAATACAATACAACCATGAACAAGCTCTATTCACAAGAGAAAAACTAATAATGAAGAAACCCTGATACAAGAACTTATCTCTTCTCCTTTTCAAACCCTAGCAAGGATATTTGAGGCACCACATAATACTATCACAAATCTACTAGAGATAGTGCACAAGAGAAATCACCAAGAACCACCAAGAAAGCTGAGTTGTTGCAGTAGTTGTGTCTTCTTATTGCCTCAGACTTGCACCTTCTTCCTAAGTGAGATAGTTGTGTGAGTGAGTTATCAAATGATCAAGGCATCACTTTATTTATAATCTTCAATTCACTTTAGTTGGGGTTGAATTCTCTTCCTGGGATTCTATTTTCACTTTATCTTTTCCTATGGGATGACTTCTCTTCATGGAAATTCTATTTACACTTTAATCTTTTCATGTGGGTTGAATTCTCTTATGGGGTGTTCTTCAACTATTCAATGTAATTCCTTTGACTTCTTGTGATCTTCTTCTTCTCTAAGAAAATTTGTCCAGGAGGGAATACCTCCCACTACTACCAAAACATTAACACTCCCTCTTAGCTAGGGAAGTGTTCTTCCGTGATGTTATCTTCTAGTAGTCGCAATTGCACCCATCCATTTCACATGGCATGGGAAAGAATACCAACATAGTATCAAGACTATGTTGCAAGTATCTAGTAGTCCCAATCACACCCATCCACTTCACATGGCAGGGGAAAGAATATCATTATAGTCACAATACTACATTAAAATTATCTAGTAGTCCCAATCAAAACCATCCACTTCCCATGGAATGGGAAAGACTACCACCCTAGTCACAAGACTACACTGCAAGTATCTATGATGTTTCACCTCTCCTAGTAGTCATAATCACACCCATCCACTTCACATGGTATGGGAAAGACTACCACCATAGCCCCATTCACACCTACCCACTTCACATGGCTTAGGAAAGGATACGCCATGGTCCCAATCACACCTAGCCACTTCACATAGCGTAGTAAATGCCAAGTTACAAGTCCCAATCACACCTATCCACTTCACATGGCGTAGGAAATAATTGTACCATGCTACTCATTACTCCCTTGGTCACTTCACATGACTGATCTAGGAAACCCTTGGCAAAAGGGAGAGTATTTTCCCACTATATGAGAAACATCACAACTCCCTCTCAACGAGGGTGGACATTCTGCATCATGCCAATCTTGTCTCTGAAGTACTCATACTTCACTCTAGACAAAGGCTTGGTGAGAATGTCCATTGCCTGCTCATTTGTGGATATGCACTGAAGCTCTACTGGTCCTTTCTGCACCATGTCTCAAATGAAATGGTATTTGATTTCTATATGCTTTAACTTTTCATGAAAGACTAGATTCTCTAAAATCTTCACACAACTTTGATTATCACTATATATCAAATTTGGATCCAACTCTAGATCAAATAACCCTGCAAGAAACTTTTGAAGCCACACTAATTCACAGCTTGCAACACTATTTGTTATATATTATGCCTCTATTGTACTGAATGTCACTATCATCTTCTTTCTACTCAACCATGAGATCATACTTGATCCAAAATGGAAGCAACATCCTGATGTGATTTTACTATCCACTACACTCCCCACACAATTAGAGTTTGTACAACCTTGAAGCTTTACTTTATCATTTGAGACATATCTAAGTCCATATCCAACCATAGATTCCTCAACACATGTTTTTTCTTCTACCAAATATACATGTATAGGCTCAACCATGTATTGATTCAATGTGTTTACTACAAAGAATGCATCCAGCCTCATATTAACCAGGTACATCAAGGATATGATCAATTGTTTGTGCATTGTGGGATCAACCAAATCTGAAGAAGAATCACTCAAGAGATTCATATTCATAACCATAGGTGTGGTCATGGACTTGCAGTCCATCATCTCGAATCTCTCCAGGATCTCAACTATATACTTTCCTTGTCTAAGGAAGATTTATGTCGGTCTCTTCCACACCACTAATCCCAAGAAATAGTGCATCAAACCTAGATCCTTCACTTCGAACTATGAAGTGAGTTACCTCTTGCACCCATCTATGAGATTCTCATCCCCTATAAAAAATGGGTCATCCACATATAGTACCAATATCAATGGGAAACCATCTTCAACCTTGTAGTAAAGGTTGGGATCTTCATCACTTTTGGTAAACCCCAATCTCATCAGATAACTATTTATTCTGACATACCATGCCCTGGGTGCTT
>ML793230.1:54094-72161 GCA_009831015.1 Picea engelmannii
TAAATAAGGGTCGAGGGTATGAGAACCCTAGCTTGGAGATTATTGTAACAGAGCGCTGCTCGATTGGAGGTTTCCCCCTCGAAGAGGCCTGTGAACATTGCTTTCTGAATCAAAGTGCTATTTCTATTGCTATTGTTATATCTCTTTTCTGTGTATTGTGAAGATTATGCTGGATATTTTACTGTTATTCTGCCATTTCTAGCATTTTATTTATGTTCTGTATATTTTATATATCTGGCACATGTACCCTCTTCCAGGTAGGATAAGAGGGGTTTAATGCATGCATTGAATTTGTTGTTGCGTCCAAAATGTGGGATATCGAACAGATTGAGGAGGCTTGCTCGCTCCAATCCTATGGTCCAAACCTTGGTAATTGGTACACTCTGATTTGTAAGTGGGTCTATTTTGAGTTCAAGGTATTCATGGGGTGCAAGTTCATGGAACTTCTCCACGTCTGTAATGTCATGGTTTGCATATATCAACTGGGGTACCTTCCCCAAAATGTCTTTGTCAATGAGGAATTCCTTTAGAATGTCCGGGGTCACCAACCTATAGTCTGGATTCTTTTGCAGTGTGATCAATGGGGCACCATCCTTTATAGGCAGTATGTAGTCACGAGGAAATCTCGACTCTGATGAAGATGCACCTGGGGTTTCCTAAATCTCTAGTTCATTTTTTGGCGCTCTGTTGTGACTCCTCCTTGGTATAACTGTTGTTTCTCATGTGGCTCTGAGTGGTGCCATTTCTGTGGTGAAGTAGGATTTGACAAGTGTTGTAGATATATATCTCATTCTAACTTTGTGATCTTAGTTTTTTCTATAATTCTAAGTAACAATAGCCCGGTTTTGGGAAGCCTGGTTTCTTTTATGCCCTGTTTCCATTTGTGCACCGGTCTTCGTGCCTTCCCTCTTGTCTCATCTACCCATAGCATGATAGGTACTTACGTTAATGGAGCTTTATTTCTGAATACATTATTAGATTTCCGTCATGTACTTTCGTGACCCTGTCATGCGTATCAATGACATTTTTCTTTTACTCCTTGTCATTATGATAACTTTATGACTTGGCCTTATGCTGGATTTTTTCTTTGTTAGAATAGTCGTTTTATTACTTGGCCCTATCCACCCATTACTGTCATTTTCATCCTTTTCGTACTGACAACGGTCTCATCGTATGGGATGGTGCAATTATTAATGCATACTATACTGCTTTTGTGTCAGGTCTCTTTGGTTGGCGTAGTTTCCCCTATCTGCGTAATTCCCATTGTCATTCTTTATGTGCGTGCTTCCCATTGTCATTCTTTCTAGCGCTGTTTTTTTTTCTTGCATGATTCTTCCTATTGCGCAGATTGTTGACCCTCTTGATAGAGTTTTAGCCAATTGTCGTTCACCCTTCCTTTAAGAGCTTCTTCGTTAAGGGTTTCCAACTACAAAACACCTTCCTTTGTCACCTCTTGGATCACATATGGTCCTAATCAGTGCATACAAAACTTCCCTGGATATTGCATAAACTTGCTATCATATAGTAGTACCAAGTTGCTTACTTGGGAATTTTTTCAACTTTATATGTCTGTCATGCCATGATGTTTCCCTTGCCTTTTGCACCTATTGGTGAAACAATGTGACAAATCTATCCTCCTCAAGTTGTACCGATTGTGATAGTCGTTCATGTATTGCACCCAAATCCTAAATATTTGTGATAGTTGTGAAGCACATGATCGATATAATAAACTCCATCAACATTACTGCCTCCTGCCTGTATACCAACCTGAATGGTGTTTACCTTGTCAATTTCTTGTTGGTTTTCCTATATTCCCATAATACTGCGGGGATTGTTAAGTTCCAGTCATCTCTTCGCAAGTTGTAGACTTTTGTTAATGCATTCTCTAAGACTTTGTTGAATGCTTTGACTCTGCCATTGGCCTGTGGGTATACAACGTACTCCTCTGGTGGTGGATTTGAAATTCTTCAGTCAAAGATGCTATGGTCTTATTGATGAAGTGTGTCCCTTGATCACTTATCAATGTTCTTGGACATCCAAATTGAGTTACTATGTTCTTCTATCCATCGATTTAGATATTATGTTGTTGTAATGATGCACCTATCCCCTGATCTTCTTGTTGGTGGGTTTATTGGTCCAATGAAATCTATGGCCCACTTATCAAAATCTTGTAATGTCACTTGTGGATGCAATGACATATCGTTCCTTCTGGAGCGTTTTCAACCCTTTGATAAACATCACATGTTTGACAGTATTCCTTTGTGTCCCTGTGGAGTGTAGGCCACCATAGTCCCACACGTAAGATTTTATGTGCAATGGATTTACCTATCTAATGTCCTCCTTCTATCCTGTCGTGCGCTTCTGCTAATATAGTTGGTCTTTCATGTTTGACTACACAACGTCGTAGTATTCCATCTGTGCCTAGTTTATATAAGTTTCCTACAATTAATTGGTAGTTCACGGCCTTTACTACCAACTATTTTTTCTGCACGACCATCATGTCTGAGGGGGTCATCCCTGTACTTAATAACTGTATAATGTCTCTAAAATAATCATCCACCATCTTAACCGAAAATAGTTTTGCATTTGGCAAGCTATCATCCAAGTTTCCTGCCTCTTCTCCTGAGAGTATGCGCGACAAGTGATCTGGTCTTGCATTAAGTTAACCTGGTTTTATCACTACTTCAAAGTCGTATTCCTGGAATAATAGAATCCATTTTCCAATCCTTCCCCGCAACATTGGTTTGTTGACTATATATCTCAGCGCAGAATGGTCAGTGTACATCTTAAAGTGTGAGCCTAGCAAGTAGTGTTTGAACTTCTATAGTGCATAGACCATAGCCAATCCCTCATGTTCTGTTGTGGTATAGTTTTTTTTTTTTTTTCTGATGTTGATATTTTTTTTATTGCAAAATCAATTGGGTGATCTATCTCTCCCTCCCTTGGCTATGAAAAGATCACACCTAATGCTATTGATGATGCATCCACATGTACATGGAAGTCCTTTTTCTAGTCTGGGAAAATTAATATCGACACAATAACTAACTTTTGTTTTAGTGTGTCCAATCCTTTCTGATAATCATCATTCCATTGGAAATTTGCTTCTTTTTTCAGTAGTTTTTCCATTGGTGTTGTAATCTATGCGTATCCTTTGATAAATTTCCTGTAATACCCTATGTGACCTATTGTTGCGTACACCTATTTGACCGATGTGGATTCTTGTAAGTCTAGAATAACTACAATCTTTGTAAGATACAACTATTAGACCTATTTTTCATACCACGTGTCCCAATAATATTCCAAATGGTATGCCAAAAATACAGTTGTTTAGGTTTAAGGATATCTAATGATGTCTACATTTATCCAACATCAATCTTAGCAATTCAACACAATCTTGTAGTAGGATAAATACAGTCCAACCATCCAAGTAGACTTTGATAAACTTATGAATAAACTCCTTAAACATTGCAACAACCACTCTTGAAAACACCACATGTGTGTTCTTCAACCCAAATGGAATCACTGTGTATTGAAAACTTCCTCTTTCTATCATGAATGTAGTCTTATGTCTATCTTCTGGTGCAATTCTTATCTGATGGTAGCATGAGAAACCGTCTGTGAACGAATACACTTCTTATCTTCCTACGTTTTCAAGTACTTCATCTGTAAATGGCATTGGGAATGGATCGTGTAGGAATGCATCATTCAGTTTCCTCAAGTTGACACAGATCCTTATACCCACTGTTTTCTTGTCCTGCACTACTACTGGACTTATCCATTCCGATTCCTCAATCAATTTGATGGCTCCTACTTTTATCATGCGGTCTATTTCCTCCTTTACTTTTTCTTTATATTTTGGGTTCAATCTGTAGGGTCTCTGTTTCACTGGTTTAATGCCTGGTTTCAGTGGGATCCCCATCTCCCCTAGTTCACTTTCTATCCCTTTCATCTCTGAGAATGTAGTTGGGAATAAGTCTTGGTATTTGTGCAATAGATCTGTTATCTTTTCTACGGTTTCCTCATCCCAATAATCTCCTATCTGTGCAAAATTAGGGCTTTCTTTTGTCCCAATATTAACTTTTCATGTATTGATTAGTTGCACGTATGTTGTAGATTCCAGCTCTAGTCCCTCCATTGTTCGTCCCTCCTCTATTTCTAGTACTTGGATATTGTGAGGATCTTTGTCATGTTGATCCTCCTGTGTCACATTGTGACATTCCAATAACTTGTGAACTGTCATTAAGGTGTTGTGTTCACTGCATATAGATATTACTTCCATTGATTCTTCTTCGACAAATATTTTCTATTTAATCGCCTGTAAAGTTGTACTTACTAGGGTATAATCATTCTAAAAGGTAAATGTTACCTGGAATCATTGAGTTGTGTAATCTCAGTCTGTGGTATCTCTACGCATCTCCAGTTCTAGGTACCTGTTCTTTGGGATAGTATACAGGGTATGTATGAACATGTGTGTCCATTCTTTCATTGGGATCAATTTCCATGATTTTTCACACTACACAACATGATATGTTGGGTTTCCTTCCCCGATATACTTATGTTTCATGTCTCCCTCATCAATATTGAATATCACCCAGATTAGTCTCCTACACTGCTACTAGTCTTCTATGTTTTCTTTGTGTGTCACCCACCATCTTGCTAGGGTGGCTTTCAATACAATGTTCAGTGATAGTATCCTTTGTCGCTCTGATACCTGTGCCTCAAATAGCTATAAAAAAAATGTTATATTTGTCAACCTATCATACTTAGGTGGGTTGCATAATTATATTCCAATCTGACGTACTGATTTGGTAATGTGTGTGCATTGCCATGTTGAGACTTCAATCATCCTCTGCTACCATTTTTCCATACCTATTTCTAAGTATGATGTACACGAACTGATGCTTCTCCAACTTAGCGTGCCATCTATGGTGGGGTTAACATAATTGTACATCCTCACAGTCATGTTGTACATGTTATCAATTTCATCGCCCTTCACTGGTTCTATGTACCTCCTTCCTTCGTTTGGGTCTAATGACGCAGTAACTTTCAGTTCTCCTACTTCAAATATCATCTCTCTCCTTTTAAAATTGATAATGTCTTGGCTATAAAAGGCCCATTCTATTCCCATTAGAACTATATGTGGTTGGATATCATCCACAATCTCGATAACTTCAAAATCTGTGACGCTACACACTCCATCTATATTCACTATTATTCCTATTAATCACCCAATAGGTACTATTTTTCACTAATTTGCTAGCCTCAATTGAATGGGTGACCATACTAACTTGGGGTTCCCCATCATTTCCCATGTCTGCTTAGGTAGCATGTTCACATCGAACCCTAAGTCTAAGATCATATTGTCTATGCCATATTCTCCAATCTGCGCACTAAACCTGAACTCTCCATTGGTTCTTTTCTTGCGCAATAACTGGTTCACTACTTTATTTTCAATAGGTACCTCATTTCCTTGAGCACAGTGATCGATCACAGAGAACAATGTATGTAATTCCTTTTCATCTTCAACCAACTCTAGGAAGCTATTCAAAAAATTTCATAAGGTACGCACCTTTTCCAGTAACCCTTTGGTCATGGCTTGGTCATCGGTGGGAGGCCTATCTACCATATTTGGTGCAAAAGATATTGATGTGACCCACTCTTGTCATAATAGTTCCTCTCTCATCCTCTTGTAGGTCTCTTTTTCATCTCATGGATCGAATGTTGGCATGAGTACTGCTGCTTTCTTTACCCATTGCTCAACATGTTTCCTTTCGTTGGTTACATATCTCGGCTGATATCTTTTGAATGTTCGAGTTCTAGTTTTGATTACATCAGGCCTACCACTTTGCCAACAATTATTGACAATATTTTGTCACATGTTCTAACGTCCGACAATAAGTGCATGCTGTGCAGGGGTTTTGGAAATCCCATGCTAGGTGTCTTGGTTGGTTACAATTATAGCATATTATGGGGAATCTTCCTCCTCTCCCAAAGTTTGTTCTACCTCTACCCCTACCAAATCCTCCTCGGTTTCCTTGATTAAATCCTCTTTGATTATTATACTTCCCTCCCCCTTCTATCACAACATTCTCCTCCTAAATGATGTACATATCTGATGTGTCCTCCCTCATCAAATCAAATGCATGACAATCCTTGTCTTCATGTCCCACTCATTTGCAAAAGCTACAGACTAAGCTTCTTGGGGTACTTTGATATTTCTGTAATACCTAGCACTCATGGGGGTTATGTCCCCATTTCTTTCATATCTCGCAGTATCCTCCTCTTGGTAGTGGTTTTCGTGCTCCCGCTGCTAAGTACTACACAAAATATCGACATTCGTCTTTATGGTGACCTTCAATCCTACACTTGGTGCACCAGACTTGTTCCCATTTCTCTTTCGTGATTTCTTCCAATTGAATTGTTAATGCATGTAGTTGGTTCTATATCTGCGCCATTTCGCTATTATCTCCGACTGGAGAGGATTGCAACTTCATAGCAATCTCCAATGCTTCCGACTACGACATAACCTTTTGTTGTATTAAAGGACTATGGATGTGAGGTAACAAGCCTGCAATAAACCACTCTCGATGTTGTTGATTGGGTATTTGGAATGTTAACCTACCCATCACATCTTTGAATCTCTGATCAAACTCCCATACTGTCTCAATGTGCACCTTCTTGATTTCCTTGATCTCGGTAAAGTACTGTGACTCAGACTTTAGTTTCTTGAATTCTTTTAATAACTCTTACGTGATTTATGCTATTGTCCTTGTCTGACCTAGTAGTGTGGTACTTTGGAGCTTCATGTACCAAACTAGTGCGCATCCTCCAAAGGTTGTTTCCAACTATGTGATCATTGTGCCATCATCGTGGACATTCTTTGTAGTCCATATGGTTTCACATACAAGTAGATGTTGTTCTGGGTATTTCAACCCAATTCCTTTGAACTATGGTAGTCTTAGGGTGTTATCTACTCCTTCCATGTTGTAGTCTGTAGGACCCCTTCCTGGTGATACAGGTTGATTTTGATTAATTGTACTGCTACTATTTCTCTAGTTACTGTTGCTATTATTTTCTCTACTTATTACAAGTGCTCTGGAAAGGTCTTCGAACGTTGTCTTAGATTCTGGTGACACACATGAGGTTGGGTTTCGACCCAAGACTCGACCTGGGAAGGACTTACTGGTTATTCTATAACTAGACTGAATTGGATATCTTATTCTTCTCCCTCTATCTGATGTACTTATATGATATGGATATTTGTGCAATGTTTTGGGTACTCACTGTGCTGCTCTCTTTCTTCAATCACAGTTCTCAACTTCTTGTACCTTCTCCCATTGTGCATAAATCTAAATTCATCTTCTCCTTATGATATCCCTTTCTCTTTCTCTTGCATTCTCAGTCTTTCCTTCCTTTTTCCATTTTTCCTACCCTAAGATAAGCTCCTAGTCAACAACCCCCAGTCTCTCTGTGTGTGCAAATTTCTTTAGCTATCTGATTCCATCATCATCCCTTCTTTATCACATAGCAAAATGTTTATCCAGGTAACTAATAAATTTATGAATCTTCCTTGCGGGCCTTTAAATAAGTCTTTTTCTATGACACTATAAGCATGGGTATAGTCTATGGAAAATTCTATTATGTAGCCTCCCAATATACTATCCAACCAAAATTCAACTATGCGTGAAGTCTTGTTGTCTAATATTTCCACTTTTCCCACTAATTCAGGAGTCCAGTTCTTTGGTGCAACTGGACTGTGTCTACCAGTATTTTCCACAAATCTTTCTGGCCATTCTGGTATAAGGTTAGGAAAATCATCGAAAAAGATCTCATGCAAGTCTATGTACACATACCTTTGCAACCATTGCTCATTCTTCAGCCGAGGGTTTTTATTCTCCTTTTGAGAAAATTCTTGTTCCTTTTGTTCCATTCATTTTGTTATCTCCTTCCTCGTTGGTCTCCAAAACATTCCCTCACTTCCAGTTTTTAGGTCCTAGCAACATAACCATTTGTTGGTGCACGTGCAGGTAGGTTCAAGACCTTGGATTCAAGTTACTTAGTCCAACAAAACTCTATAGACATCGACCCTTTCGGCATTACTTGCATGCAAGTGAGGTCTCACCCGATACATGTTTATGGGAACTACAGGAACCAAGATTCTGCAGTGGTGAAAGAAAGATTGGAAAACCCGCTCTGTCATACCTATATTTACTTAATTATACATGCACACATTATACCATTTAGGAGATTAACATATAACCATGGTGATTTCACACTACAATAACATCAACAACATCAAATATAACCAAACATTCTCATTAAAGCCTTGAATTAACACATCTACACATACAATTATACACATGTATCATGGATAAAAATTTAAGCATACATTTATACATAGGTTTACCATGGTTCATCCCCCTCTGGTCTATGTCCATAAAAGATTGGATTATTTATTATATTTGAGTATCTTTATTGTGCTCTATGCTACAATGGATGTTTAGTATACATTATTCCTCACATCTGTAACTTTTTTACAATGCTCTGCTTTCTGAAACCCTCTTTTCTCTCCTGGCCTCATTGATCTCTCCTCTCTTTATCTTTTCATGGATCCTTTACATATTTTTATTATTATGATCATTTTATTTTCCCATCTCATAATGAGTTGTCTACCACTCATGCTTTCCTGGATACAACTCATTATGAGATGGATACAACTCATGCTCAGCTGGTTTTATCGGATTTTAGGCTAGTTGTTCTTTCTTGTCCACCATCTTCTCCTCTTTATTCTCTCTTCGTTCTTTATCTTCTTGATATTCTTTCTCGTTTTTGTCTTCTTCCATTTTCTCCCTTCCTGGGCATTTTCTCTCTACTTCGTCTCTTTGCACTATTCCATCCTCAAAACTTCCTACCCAACACACGCCATCACATACATCAAGCTACCAATTGTCAATGAGTATAGAACCTTGGATATGTATTCTATCTCCTCCTGTGTCTTGGGACACATTTCCCTAGTCAATTTGAAATGACTAGCCAAAGGTGTACAAACTAGTTTTTCATCTTGCATTTGAAACCTTTCCAACACCTTCTCTAAGCACTCATCCCGAGACAATGTTAATTTGCAATTTTTCATGTCTCTTGTTATTCTCATACCAAGGATTTGTTTTGCAATGCCCAAATCCTTCATCACAAATGAATTAACTAATTGTCTTTTGAGCATATTGATGTCCTACATGTTAGACCCTACAAAAATCATGTCATCTACATACAATAACACAATAATATAAATTTTCTTTTGATCATATTGATATCCTACATGTTATACCCTACAACATGCATGTCATCTACATACAATAACAACATAATATAACTTCCATTATATAGTATCTTAAAATAAATGCAGTGGTCAAAATGACATCTACTATAACCTTGTTCTATCATAAACCTATCAAATTTCAAATACCACTACCTTGGAGCTTTCTTTAGGCCATACAATCTCGTTTTCAACTTGCATACCAATTCCTCCTTCCCTTTGACTTCATACCCTTGTGGCTCCTGCATATAAATATCTTCCTCSAAATTTCCATGGAGAAAAGTTGTYTTTACATCTAACTTCTCAAGATGCAAATCTTCCATTGCCACTAGACTTAAAATAGTTCTAATTGAAGTCAGTTTAACAACATGAGAAAATATTTCATCAAAATCTATACCTTTGTTATGTGCAAACCCCTTTACAACAAGTTTGGCCTTGTACCACTTTTTCCCTCCATATTCTTCCTTCAACCTATAAACACATTTATTCTACATTTTTCTTTTACCTGTAGACAACAGAACCAAATCCTAAGTGTGGTTATG
Source organism: Picea engelmannii (assembly GCA_009831015.1). Classification (NCBI taxonomy): domain Eukaryota; kingdom Viridiplantae; phylum Streptophyta; class Pinopsida; order Pinales; family Pinaceae; genus Picea; species Picea engelmannii. The sequence continues at coordinate 63,950 of ML793230.1, forward strand.
TACCAAAGATTCCATCTCCTCTTTCATGCCTCGCTCCCACTTCTTTCTAGTTTCTACCTGCACTGCTTCTTTATATCCTTCTGGTTTACCAACATCAACCAACAATAAAAAAATACATTGAAGGAGAGTATCATCGAGTGGGTTTACTTATCCTAGTAGATCTTCTTACAGGAGTTTGTGGTTCCCACTGTTGTTGTTGTTCTTGAACATTTCAATTTTCTGGCACCTTTGGGATTTCATTTTCTGTAACTTCATCAAGCATCGTGTACTCTATGTTTTCATTTTTCTATTTCTTTGCCTACGAATGATATTTGTACATGACATTCTCATTGAATACCACATATATACTCCTAATGATTTTATGACTTTCATAATCCCATAAGCGATAACCAAAATTGACAACTCCATATCCAATAAAGGCACACTTCTTGGATTTTGCCACAACCTTTTTTCTATTTTATTTATCAATATAGGCAAAAGATTTACAACCAAAATTATTCAGAAACGAGTAGTTTACCTTTTTTCATGTCCATGCCTCCTTTGGAATGCCACCATTCAAGGAACTTGAAGGCCCTCTATTTATCAAGTAAATAGAAGTAGCCACAACTTCTACCCAAAAATGTAAGGGAATTCCTGCATGCAATATCATACTCATTGCATGCTCCATGATTGTCATGTTCACCCTTTCTGAAACACCATTTTCTTGTGGTGTTCCTAGAATTATATTCTCTCTATGAATCCCATGGTATGGACAATAACAATCAACCCCCTTGATGTGATATTCACCTTCATTCTATGATCTGAGACACTTCAACATATTTCTTGTCTCATTCTCAAACAAAGCTTTCCATTTCTCAAAATTATCAAAAACATCATATTTTTTTCGAATGCAACAAACCCAAGTTTTCTTAATTGCATCATCAATAAAAGTAACATAATAAAAAGAGCCACCAAGAGATGATACCTGAGCCAGTCCCCATACATCTGTATGCACAAGCTCTAACATTTTACTCTTCTTTTCCTTCCCAACTCTAAGGAATACGACTCTCTTATGTTTTCCATAAACACGGTGTTCACAAAAATCCAAATCATCTTGCTTCAAATCTGGAAACAAATTCCTTGAGTGGAGAATTTGCATCCCCTTCTCACTCATGTTCCTAATCCTATGATGCCATAACATTTGTATCTTTTGCTGTGGAAATTAAAGCAATAAAAGAATCAACATTACCATTACATAAATATAATGTACCTACCATCTCTCCTTTTGCTATTACCAATGATCTTTTAGTGACCTTCCACAAATTTCTCGTAGATGTAACTTCATATCCTTCATTATCCAACTTCTTTTTTGAAATCAAGTTTCTTCTTAATTCAGGAACATGCTTCACCTCTTTTAATAGTCATTTGTTTCCATTCAACAATTTTATTTGTATCTTACCCTTTCCAATAATTTTGCATGATTTTTCATCACCCAAATAAACCTATCCAAAATTACCTTAAACATAATATTGCAAATATTTCTAAGGGGGGTGGCATGAAATGAAGCCCTTGAGTCTACTACCCAAAAATCAACAATATTATCTAATGAAAGGATCAAAGCATCTTGCAACACATCACCTATTACATTTGCTTCATGATTCTTCTTTGGTTCTCCATCTCTTTGTTTTCCTTTTAGAAACCAATAATCTTTCTTCTTTTGTCCTTTATTCCTGCAATGCCATTAGTCCAGTCTCCCTTTGGATTTGGATATTCCCTTCTTATACTTTCCATGATTCCTTGGAATCTTTCCTCTCTCTCTTTGTCTTCCCTTGTTTTCCATAGTTAAAGCATTGCTCGATGTCTCACCTGTGTTTTTCCATCGCATTTCCTTGCTAAGGATAACACCAACAATGTCATCAAACTTTAAAGTATTTTAATGAGAGAAATAATTACTCATATCCATGAAACAAGATTGAAAGAGCCCTAACCTCATAATCAAAGTTCAGTCTTACAGAACTTAACAAATTTGTGACTGTTTGAAATCCATTTAAATCATCAACAAGAAACCCACCTTTTGACATCTTCATATTAAAAAAACACTTCATAAGAAATACCTTGTTGGAGGATGAGAGTTTTTCATACAATCTAGCCAATGCGTTCATGAGATCTTCCATTGTTTTTCTTTTGAAATGTTGAAGGCCACGGACGATGCCATGCACAACTGTATTGTTCCTAGTGAATTTCTATCAAGAATCACCCATTATTCATCTTTCATAGCCATTGAATTCTTTGCTATTTCGCCCAATGGAAAGGAAAAATTCTTTTGATACAAATAGTCTTCCATAGCTGGTATTTTTGGCTATTAAACTTCTTGACTATAAACTTTCCTTCTTTCACCATCGCTCCCACTTGAACTACGAACCTTTCTTTCCTATGAGTTTATTAACCAAACAAGATACCATTTGTTACTACAAACCTTTCTTTCCTATGAATTTATTAACCAAACAAGATACCATTTGTTACTACGAACCTTTCTTTCCTATGAGTTTATTAACCAAACAAGATACCATTTGTTAGGAAATAAATCACAGAGGAATTAAAATTAAAATAAAGAGGAAATAAAATATGAAAGCTCAATACACAAGAGACATAACATATATGTGATTCACCCTTCTTTCCTATGAGTTTATTAACCAAAAAAGATACCATTTAGGAAATAAATCAATGAGCAATTAAAATTAAAATAATGAGGAAATAAAATATGAAAGCTCAATACAAGAAACACAACATATACTTGGTTCACCCAATGTGGGCTATGTAGACAGAGAAATTTGCCACTCATTTTTATTTGCTTGAAAAAAACCATTTGTTTATTTAAAATAGATTTTACTTTTTTATTGAACCATTTGTTTATCCAAAATAGATTTGACTCTTTTACTTAGTCAAATTTATTCTAACACTTTCGTTACACAAAGAAGGGCATTATAATTAAGAATACACCCCTCTCCCAACCAATAATCCACATAGATATTAACGTATTGAAAACTATTATGATCATTAATAATTTTGTTATTTTCTCTGAAAGGCATGGCTATCTTGTTAGAGTCCTCTAAATTATGTTAGAAATTTTAGGTTATATGGAAATTCATAGGAAAAGAAAAAAATAGTATTTAGTTTATTTATATTAGTAATTAATTTATATTATTTAATAGGTTTGAGATAATGCCATGCTAGATTATTCGAGATTTACAAAGTTATTTATTAGGATCCTTTTTTTTAAATGAGATGAACAATTTTTCATGAGTTGATTTTACTTATGATTAAAAAATCCTTATAGTGTTAGACTATGCAATTTTAACATTTCAATTTTATAATTTTATGTACAAATTTAAAATTTATAATTCTATGAAAAAGAAAATAAGTTTTGCTTAATTCCCATGAAAAAATATAATTGATGTCTATCATTTGCTCTTTGCATCTATAAAATATTCCATCACTTTTATTTCCTACAAACACCTTCCCTTACACAGAGAAGGGCACTATACTTAATGGAGTTTGAATCTACATTATTTGGATGAATACACCTCTTCCCCAACCAATAAGCCAAAGATAGATATTAAGGTATTGAAAACTACTATGATCATTAATAATTTTGTTAATTTTCTTTGGCATGGCTTTGTCAGAGGCCTCTAAATTATGTGACAAATTTTAGTTTAGGTTTTATGGAGAAAAAGAAAAAAAAAATGCTACTGGTGACCTATAATGCTTTGGGCTCTTATAATAGTAGTCCATTTATATTATTAGTCCCTTCCATAGGCATAGAGTGACTATAGCGATCGATAATTTATTGACTACATATTAGTTTGTCATTTGACCAAAAATATTTGCATAATACCTATTGTTGGAGCTAGGGAACTAAAAACATAGATTTTTATATAATAAAAAGTACCATATATGTACTGATCTGATTGGATAAGAGATTGAAGGTCTTATTGCCGTCTTCACTATTCCAAATGTTTTATATGGGAACATATCCAAACTTTTTATCGTCTACAATCTTTTTGAATCATATATTTTTCCTATGTATTGCTTGAAGGTGGATTAATGCTAGCATTAGTTCAAATGTTTGTATTAGCATTTTCTACTAGCTGAATATATCCCTAAATTTTTATTTGTACTAATGATATTGAAATGTTTAGATATCCATGCTTTATAGTGATCGATAATTACAAAGTTTATAACGTCCTTGCCGCATGTATTTGTATTGGATTGTATTGACACCTTTTTTGAGGTGCTTGAATAGGCCTGACAGCTTAAATGTTTACATGACGTGAGGTCCTCCAACATGCCTGAAAGCTTAAATGTTTTCATACCACGAATTCCTTAGACAGCCTGACAGACTTAAATGTTTATCTAAATACACTTCTCAGAGTACATTTTTCTTCGAAATTTTCCATACAATGTTGCAGTGATTTTTTACAATATTGTTGTCCATCGCCAATTGAATAGGCATTGTATCGTTCATCCTTCTTCTAGCCTTGCAATGCAATTTCATCATCGTTGAAGCTACATACATTGTTTACTGGTTCGGTGAGTGCTTCTTCTTCACTGGTTCATCAGTTGCTGCTTGTTGTTGTTTGGTTCACAATTCGACCTGCGCTTCTACCTTTCATCATTTCGAAGTAAGTTTCCATGCCATTCTTTCATTTTCTATTCGTTGTTTGTTGTTCAGTGTTTGTAGTTTGCAAGTAAGAATGTTTGCTTATTTCTAGTGGCATGCTCGTCGTATGTTTCTGGTTCCTTCTATGCTTCGGCTGCAGTTTCGTAATCGTTGGAGATACATATGTTGTTTACTGGTTCCGTGGTTGTTTCTTGTTCGTTGGTTCGTTGGTTCGTGGGTTGCTGGTTGTGTTTGTTTGGCTTGGGTTTACACTTTGTTGCCCTGGGGCTGCAGTTCGGCTTGTTCATTCTTTCTTGTTGGTTTGGTGCCTGTTTTTTTCTTTTGTTTGATTCGGCCTTGCAAGGTTGGGGTCCAGCGCCGGTGGTTGGAGCTGTTTTTTTTGGGGGGGGATTATTATTGTTTTTGGGGCACTTTACGGTGTTCATCCCATGCACCCACAAGTCGACATGCAGTTGTGTTATTTTCCCTATCTACCGAGGTTAATATCTGTTCTGATGTGAGATTTTGATGGTGCTTTAGTGATGGCATGAAAGAAAATAGTTGCATGCAAAATTATTCGAGAATTACATGTGAAATTGCAATATCCATTGTTTTTTTGTTAAAATAAAGCATATGTAGGCTGCATTTATAAAGCATGTATGGTCAAATGTGCCCATATGACATTACATGTTCTTTGTACTCTACACAGATTGGTGTTCCCATGATACAACTTGTCTTGTACTTGAGATATGATATGTACAACAAAGATTCTGCAAAATTATATTTGGATGTCTCGAAGCATATCTGACTAGTTTTCCATGGAAAACCAAAATATTGTATCATGGGCACAACAGTCCATGTAGAGGATAAAGAACACGTATTTCCATCGGTGGAATCATATCTGGATACTTTGTCATGAAAAACCATAATTTTTTTATCTACGACCATGAAATTTCGTGATATTTTGAGGCTTGTAATATATTTTGGGCAGGGAAAAAAATTACACATTTACAACTATGGATGGAGAAGCGCAAAGGTTCATGTTTTTGCCTATATTTTAGACTGTTCGTTGAGTCTCTTTTACTGTATGTACATATTACTTGTTCTCCGGTGCATACCAGCTTCCATTCATGTTCATTGTGTTTTGTGCGTTCCCACATTCAAACAAACAGAATAGCTGGAGAAAATGATAGAGTCTTGACTGCATTGGTTGAAGAGGATATAGAAAGGTGCATGCTTGTATTGTTATTTCATATTGCGTTGTTTTGTATTTTATTTATTTTCTATATATGTGTTCAGCTAGTTTGTGGTATGTAGATGTTGCATGCCTTCCTACATGATAACTTATCTTCATTACATGCCTTCGTGCATACTAACCTACTTCATGTCCATTATGTTTTCGTCGCATTGATACATTTAAACAAACATAATGGCTGGATATGACGATGGACTCTTTCGCGAGTGAATATCCCTGTTTCTCTTTCTTTTACATGTTTGTATTCATTATAACTTATCTTCATTACATGCCTTCCTGCATACTAACCTACTTCATGCCTGTTGTGTTTTCACTGCATTGCTACATTTAAACAAACATAATGGTTGGAGAGGATGATGGACTCTTTGGTGGGTAAATAGACCTGTTTCTCTTTCTTTTACATGTCTGTCTTCATACTAACTTTCCTTCATGTCCATTTCATATTTGGCGTTTCTACCTTCGAAAAAACAGGTTGGTCGGACATGAATATGAATTGTTCTGTGCAACAACAGAGGGTTCTGTGGTACAATCTTATGAAAGGTATACCAACTATGCTGGTAAATTAAATATACAAAGTGGGCGTGGGCATATAATATTAGACTTGAAAATGATGGCTTGGCAACAATCGACCTTTCTGCCCTCCCTATTTCTACTTATTCCATTTTCCATTTTCTATTATCCCTTTTGTTTTCTAATTGATCTGCTTAGTGGTCTTTCCGAAAATTCCTTGGTGCGTCGGTTGGCGAACTAACAGTTTCACATCTATGGTCACGCTTCTACCTTATTCCATAGTTACCCAATTTTTCGATTGCGGGTGCCGGGCTGGCAGGTTTAATATTGCTCCCCTGGCTTCCGGGGGTTCACGATATACAGATTGGTCGTGGTGCCCCACCCTCATGCCCTGTTTACTGTTACACATTTTTCAAGTTAAAACAAATCAAATGCATACAATTTTATGGTTATTTAGTCCTTCTGATGGAAAGTATACAATACATATGCTTGTTTAGTCCCAATGTTCATCTGCACATGCTTGCATCATAAAAAGTTGGACTAGTGACATGGGCATGAGCAGTCAATCATCTCAGACATCAGCAAACCGACAAGGCCAAAGGTAAAGATGCATATTCTCTGCTCTTACTATGTTTACCAAACAAATATCCTCAGCTATATATTCATCTATGGTATGGTGAATATGTTCATGTCATCTGCAATACATGGTTTGTGGTTCACAAGAAGTGTGAACAAGTACAAGTGAGACATCGAACGTACCACATGTTTCGTAGAGTAAGAGGTGTGGTTGCAAAACTCTGGCTCCATAGTTCATCGAAGCTATGCGTGTACTTGTATATTTATGCCAGTGAAATAAGAATAAAAAAAATGCACACTACCATTCACTTTAGTTTTCTTGTTCAAAAATTGTCACCAGGTCTAGAGTTGTAACACCCAAAGTACTATCAATAGAGGGCTTGAAAAATCGTCGAACTGGACAAGTGTTTTTCGGGGACATAATGGTCGTCTATAGCACCTACTTGGAGAAGGAAAACAAAAGTAGATCCATTATGTGTGCTGACATGACATACAAGGCGACCATGATGATAGTGACACTGAATATTCCTACACAACTTGTCTAGAAACATGCAGAAAAGATATTGCCGAGTAATGGGATATCCATTACAAATTTTAATATATTGCCCCAAACTGTATATTACCATAGTTATTGTCATTGAATTATTTCACTCAACGAAACAAGTGTTGTGGAAAAAATTCTCGTTGTTTGTTCCCGCGACTATCATCTAGCTTGCATAGAGCACTGATATTTACCCAATCAGAACGATTGACGCAAATGTCACATTGGCGAGAAAACTTGGCTCAAAGCACATTCTTCATATAAAGGATGGAGAGTCAGACAACGACAAGGTAATGGTACCACTTTTCATATCCAGTTTTGTCCTTTACTTTCACATGTGCATGTATCTCGGGTAAGTTACACAAATATTGCACTGTTCCATGTTGCAACTGCAATTGTTCAATACCTATTCAAATTTGTTTTCGTCAATGGAGAAACAATTGCATAAAGGGAAGATTCCACTTATGCTCTTCAAAAATATAACAAAGAAAAGGGATGTTATAGAAAGGATCTTTCAGACAACCCAGGAAACATTTGTAACAGATTTGCGAGCATATATAGTACAGGATCTGAAGAAACTAGCTATCTCTACAACTGTTGTGCTTATACATCCACAAAATGATCCTCATTTTTCTTATACAAATATCCTTCAACAAATTTCTGCATCTTTTTTTAATTTATTTTTATTTTT
>ML793230.1:72256-106355 GCA_009831015.1 Picea engelmannii
TTTAGTTGCAGCCAATGCGTACTCGACCCCCTTTGAACCTGTATGTGTGAAATGAAACTCTCCTTCTTCTACCTCCACTTTGATAAGTGATGATACGATTAATTTTCTGCGATGCGGTGAAAAATGTCCATATATATATGGACATTTCCTCAATGCTTCCATCCGAACCCTGGGAAACACAACCGTTCATTGTATGGTTAGACATGCTCTGTTACAAAATGTGCTTCCTAAGTTGGCAGAATTGTCGTATGAAACATATCTACAGAAAAAGGCAAGCAATGTCTACATGCTACGAGACCTTCGGATACACAACAAATTCACCTTAAATGAGGACAATGCAATTTTGCATATCGGATGAAGAAGGGAAAAACAATTATATTAAACTTTGGTAGGAAACGAAAATACCTCATGTGTCTCTATAATATTTCTTCAACATCTAGACGAATGTTCGTTGGGCTCGACTACTTGGGATTGCATGCCCATAAGATTGTTCAGTCCAAAAATGGGAAGCATGGCAACAAACCCCATATATCTCATGGCCCTGGTTATTTTCTACTGGGAACATGTACCATATGTAACAAAAAACAAATGCGGAGACATATTTTCTTTGTATATCAAATTGTTTGATGCAATGGTCGATGCGACGTGCTCTATGGAAGCTTCTGGGAACTTGCTTGCGGCCTGTTTGGAGTTTAGTTGATTCTTGGTTGTATGCTTCGTCTGTCAATTTGTATATCGCGGAACTCCGAATGTTGTTTGGAGGACACAAAACAATAGAATTGAATTTTTTAGCCAGCTAGCTCGCAAATCCGCCTGATAATTTCTATGGCACTGTGACACAAATGTAGTATGTGGCTTGTTTTAGCATTTTTCCTTAATCGATGAATTTGGTAAAATTAATCTCCTGGAATAATTTCAAATCAACGAATATATACTGTGCGAAGTGAAATTGTGATATCATATCAACAAGAGGCTCTTAAAATTCAAATTGGTTGTTGTTATACTTGCGGTAATAGAATTTTAAAAAACTTTCTTTTGTTTCCTTAATTTTTTTTAAAATAAGTGATTTAACATCCTTTGATAATTTTATGTAATTAAATTGTACAATATAAATATTTAATATTAATAATTTAGTAATTGAAAATAATGTTAGATAGGATGACCATTGGTAAAGAATCACAATCTTGAGCCCGCCAGTCCTGGCGTCCTTCTGTCAATTTGTATGTCACGGAACTCCGAGTGTTGTTTGGAGGACACGGGAGAATAGAAGTGCAATGTTGAGCCAGAGAGCTTGCAAGTCCACCTGTCAATTTGTATATCGCGGAAATCTAGGTGCTATTTGTAGGACACAAAACAATAGAGGCTCAATTTTGAGTCCGCCAGCCCGAGAACCTACGATCCAAAAAGTGGCTAAGTATGGAATGAGGGATCCGTACATGCTCTATAAAATATCATGTCCATACTTTATACAAGTGCATGTTTAGTATGTATTTCTTGTTTCTTGGAAAATTTCTAGGTCTGGAAGTTGGCAGATGCACGTGTTCAGATTTCCACTTACTTTTATATCACTAGCCCGATCGACCACTTCCCCATTTCAAATTGTACAAACGTTCTTGTCTAATTAAATTGTGCAATATCAATATTTAATATTAATAATTTAGTATTGAAAATAATGTTTTTAGATCATGTTAGATAGTTGATGGGGATTAACATCCGTAAACAATGGAAATATCGAGCCCGCTAGCCCTGGACTCCGTCTGTCAATTTATATATCGCGGAACTCCAAGTGTTTCTTGGTGGACATAGAACAATAGAAGTGCAATGTTGAGCCAGCCAATCCATAGGTCCACTTGTCAATTTGTATATCATGGAATCCTGGGTGCTATTTGTAGGGCATGGAACAATAAAAGCCAAATTTTGAGCCCGCCAGCCCGAGAACCTGTGATCCAAAAAGTGGCCAAGTATGGAATGTGTGATCTGTACATGCTCTATAAAAATCTCATGTCCATACTTTATAAGAGTACATACTTACTATGTATTACTCGTTTTTCAAAAAACTTCTAGGGGCGGAAGTTGGCAGATTCACAACTTCATATTTCACTTACTTTTATATCACCAGCCCGACCGACCGCTTCCTCGTTTGATATTGTAATAAATGAATATAAACTGGCCCAAGTCCAATTGTGCTATCACATCAGCATGAGGCCCTTAAAAATCAAATAGCCCGCAAGTCCGCTTATCAATTTGTATATTGCAGAATTCTGGGTGCTATTTGTAGGGCATGAAACAACAAAGTTCTAATTTTAAGCCTGAGAACCTACGATCGAAATAGTGGCTAAGTATGGAATGAGGTATCTATACATGCTCTATAAAATCTCATGTCCATAGTTTATAAAAGTACATATTTAGTATGTATTACTCGTTTCCTCCAAATGTTGTTTAGAAGACACGGAACAATAAAAGTGCAATGTTGAGTGAGCCGGTCCGCAAGTTTACCTTTCAATTTGTATATCACGGGACTCTGGGTGCTATTTGTAGGATAGAGAACAATAGAGGCCCAATTTTGAGCACGCTAGACCGAGAACCCGCGATCCAAATAGTGTCCAAGTATGGAATGCAGGATCCGTACATGCTCTATAAAAACCTCATGTCCATACCTTATAAGAGTACATACTTAGTATGTATTACTCGTTTTTCAAAAAACTTCTAGCTGCGAAAGTTGGCGGATTCATGGCTTTAGATTTCAATTACTTTTATATCACCAGCCCAACTGACCGCCTCTCCATTTGATATTGTAATAAATGAATATAAACTGGCCCAAGTCCAATTGTGCTATTACATCAACACAAGGCCCTTAAAATTCAAATAGTCCGCAAGTCCACTTGTCAATTTGTATATTGTGGAACTATGGGTGCTATTTGTAGGGCACAGAACAACAGAGGCCCAATTTTCATCCCGCTAGTTCGAGAACCAGCGATCCAAAAAGTGGCTAAGTATGGAATGAGGGCTCTGTACATGCTCTATAAAATCTCATGCCCATACTTTATAAAAGTACATATTTAGTATGTATAACTCATTTGTTGGCAAAATTTCTAGGTGCAAAACTTGAGCGATACACGTGTTCATATTTCCACCCATTTTTTATATCACTAGCCCGACCGACCTCTTCCCCGTTTCATATTATACAAATTTTTTGGAACGCAAGTTTCCAAATACGCGGGTTTTTATTTGAAATAAGATATTTAACATCCTTTAATAATTTTATGTAATTAAATTGTACAATATCAATATTTAATATTAATACTTTAGTATTGAAAATAATGTTTTTAGGTAGTGTTAGATAGTTGATAGGGATTACCATCCATAAACAATTGCAAGCTCGAGCCCGCCAGCCTTGGAATCCATCTGTTAATTTGTATATGGCAGAACTCTGAGTGTTGTTTGAAGGACACAAAACAATAGAAATGCAATGTTGAGCGAGCTAGCCCGGAAGTCCTCCTGTCAATTTGTATATTGTGGAACTCTTGGGTGTTATTTGCAGCACACGGAACAATAGAGGCCTAATTTTGAGCCCACCAACCCAAGAACCTGCGATCCAAAGATTTTCCTAAGTATGGAATATGGTATCAGTACATGCTCTATAAAGTCTCATGTTCGTACTTTCTAAAATAACATATTATGTATTACTCATTTTTTCGGAAAATTTCTTGGTAAGGAAGTTGGAGGATTCATGTAATCAGATATCACTTACTTTTATATCACTAGCCCGACCGACCGCTTCCCCGTTTCATACTGTACAAACCTTCTTGTTTAATTAAGTTGTAAAATATCAATATTTAATATTAATAATTTAGTATTGCAAATAATGTTTTTAGATAATGTTAAATAGTTAATAGGGATTACCATTCGTAAATAATCACACTGTTGAGGCCGCCAACCCTGGACTCTATCTGTCAATTTGTATATCGCGGAAATCCGAGTGTTGTTTGTATGACATGAAACAAAAGGAGTGCAATGTGACCGAGCTAGCCTGCAGGCCCGCTTGACAATTTGTATATCGCTGAATTTTGGATGCTATTTGTAGGCCATGGAACAATAGAGGCCTAATTTTGAGCCCGCCAGCCCGAGAACCTGTGATCAAAAAAGTGGCTAAGTATGGCATGCGGGATCCGTACATGCCCTATAACATCTCATGTTCACACTTTATAGTACATATTTAGTGTGTATTACTCATTTTTCAGAAAATTTCTAGTTTCTCTTTTCTCTCTTCTTTCCCTTTCTTTACTTAGTTATTTTTCAGAAAATGTCTAGGTGCGGGATTTGGCAGATTCGCATCTTCAGATTTCCATTGTTACTTTTATATCACCAGCCCAACCAACCGCTTCCCCATTTCATATTGAACAAACTTTTTGAATCATGGGTTCCTGCATAGGCGGGTTTAACATTATGTTTCCATTGTTCCACCGCTTGCAACTAGCACCCAGACTTCTGTGATTTACAAATTAGCAAACAAATCCCCCTTCATCTCCTATGATTTCTCTTTCTGTTTACTTGGTCCTTTTTCCCAATGTCTCATGATTTTATATACAGAACTAGAAGTTCAACAATATACAAATTAACTTCTCGCCATTGCGCTTCTGCTGTTCCCCTACTCACAAACAACAACTGAAATTTTGCGACATAAAAATTGACGGCCGATATCTCTCACTGAGATGCAATATGACCATCGGCCCTTCACGTCTCCTGGGTATATCTTTTTCCCTTTTTCTTTTGTAACCCACCCGACCACTTTCTATACTTAAATTTCTTGGAATCAATTTCACGAGTTGGCGGGTGCACGAAATGTACAATGCTTCGTTGCAATTCGCCATCACTGCTACCTTGGTACTTGTTTCTAGATATGCAATAATTAATCTTTAATGGTAGTATTTTATCCTATAGGAACCATTAATATTGTCATTAATGTCCAGAAGGCCGGAGAAGATTTGTCATTACTACGAATTAAACCAAGATTTGCGCATAAGTATGTTATCCTTTCCAACTATTCATTTCAAACATGATGCAATCTGTTTTTGTGCACCGACCGGTTGACGCCTTTAAGAAATTTCTAATTATTAATCTCTCTTCGTCATCACTGCGACCTTCACACTTTTTTCTAAATATGCAAGTAGTGAGATTTAATGGTAACCCCTCATTCCACACGAACCCTAGAGATTGTCATTGATCAACGAAAGGCTCGAGGAGATATTCCATTGACACCCATTAAACCATAATTTTCGGAGGGTTATATTATCCCTCCCCAATTTTCATTTCAAACATCATCTCAAGAAAATGAAAATTCTCATTAATTTGTGGAAGCAATTCTATCCAGATACAGTAAACACATTTGGGCATAATGGCCAAAGGTTCCACTATTCCAGGGCATATTCTTACTACTCATCTCCCTCCGCCTAGGAGTAAAAAAGGAGATGGTCCCTTGGTACATCGAGAGATATATTTCAAGCCAAAGAATTCCAAGGCAACCCTGCCTGCTCAAAGAACCTGCCCAATTGCATTGACGGCTGGCGCAAAGGTTGATGTCATGGATTCTGAGCCAGAAGAAGATGATCTGATGGGCGATGATACAACAATGGATGATGGCAATGCAGAGATTGTTCCCACTCCTGCGTTGAAATTGAAATCAAGCATAACGGGCGGTCCTAACAACACCAAAAGGAGTTTTAGAAAAGAAACTGATGCTAAACATAATAGTCGCTTTGCAACACGAAAGTAGGAATTTCAGAGGTCTAAATTAGTCAGTTCTGGGCGGAAGAGTTTCACTGTAAATAAATGATATGTTGATGCTCCCAGAGATATATTTCAAGCCAAAAAATTATTCACTTGCGGGACTACTATCATTTTCTCTGGATATACAATTAACATCTTTGGGAATCAGGTCTAGAACTCTCACTACTACAAGGCATATTTCTACTAGTTATCTCCTTCCCCCCAGAATGGACTAATTTGGGCCTCTAGAGTTGCACGTGCAACCTGTGTCCTTGAAGTTTTTTTGACTATGTAGAGGAGGTTTCTAGTTGTGTTGTAAGTTTCAGTAGAGGGCTATTCCATTTTCCTTGCAACATTTTTTCATGTTCTTCCTCACGGGAAGCTTCTGAAAACTATCAATTTTACCATAGTATGATTCATCGAGGAGAAAACTGCAAGGATTATGCATAGTGAGGATCCCCTGCCAATGTTTGTGGTAGATACGTTTAATGTTTTGGCCCGAAGAACTAGGTCCAATTTCTAAGGATAGATGTACGATACTCAGTGTTTTTCATTTTTTTTAAATGGATTTGCTATTAAAAAAAATTGCCTTGGAGTCTTTGTTGCTGCTTCTTTTTTGGATTTAATGTTTGTTCTCATTGGCATGGTTTGGTGGTCTCGTAGTTCTTCGATATTGTGTTTACTTAGGTTATTTTTTCTAAGATGTAACATCTAACAATTATATGACAATGTATTGTGTCAATCCACCAACCTTTTATGCAAACAAAAAATGGATTACATACAGTTTCAAACCAACGTTCAATTCTATTCGTAATGCAGATAGAACATAGCAATACCAATGTACAATCTTGCAACAAAATCGTCATTCTTGTTTCTAGACATGCAATTATTATGTTTTAATTCTAACTTAAGTTAATATGTTACAGTCATGGAAGAATGTATCAAGAACACACTTACACCCACGCGTTCCAATAAAATCTAATCTTCAACAAAGAATTTGTTGGCAATTAGTAGAAAATGAAGTTTAATACTTAAGTTAATATGTTACAGTCATGGAAGAATGTATCAAGAACATATTTACACTCACAGGTTGCAATAAAATCTAATCTTCAACAATGCATTTGATGACAATTAGTATAAAATGATGGTTTTGCAAAAATGGCACTTCTTTGAAACCAATTCGCGCTTACGAAAACTGCCCTCTGCCTTTCTATTTTTCCACTCTTTTATCCCCTGTAGTTTCTCTTCCTGGTTACTTAATCATTTTTTTTTTTTCGAAAATGCCTTGCTGCACGGCTTGGCAGATTCACGCATTTCCATCAAGCGCTTCCCCTTTCTTTAAATTGGCCCTCTATTGTTCTGTGTCCTACAAGTAGCACCCAGAGTTCCGCAATATACAAATTGACAGGCGGACTTGTGCGCTGGCTGGCTCAACATTGTGCTTCTATTTTTCCGTGACCTCCAAACAACATTCAGAGCTCCGAGATATACAAATTGACACACAGGATCCAGGTTTGGGGAGTTCAATATTTCCATTGTTTACAGATGGAAAAGTGCTAAAACAAGCCATACCACATTTGTGCCACATAAGCTATATTAAAGGGAGAAGCATTTCCTCTATAGTTTTGTGTCCTACAGACAACACCCATAGTTCCGCACTATACAAATTGATAGCCGCACTTGCGGGCTGGCTGGCTAAAAAATGACTCAGAGTTCCCCGATATACAAATTGGTAGATGAAGCATACAACTAAAAATCATGTAAACTCACGGATCGTATTCCTAGTCGTTGTTTTCTGTGCCCGCCAACTTCACACTTCTTTCCAAGTATATATCTTCGCAGAAAAATGGGATATTTGTTACAGATGTGAATATATTGGTCCTTCTTTTCTGTCTTCTAGACTTGGCCAAATATCCATTTCTCTTTTCCCTGAACTTTATCTTTCTCGTCACTTATTCATTTTTTCGAAAATGTATGGCTACGCGCGTGGACGGACTTGAGGGTTCACGCTTGCACTCGTGCTATTATATTGCGACAACGACCGACCACTTCCCCATTCCATACCTAGACACTTCTCCGATCGCGGATTCCCGGTAGGCGGGATCTAGATTGGACTTCTATTGTTCCATGACCTGCGAATAGTACGGTCACTTCCGCGATATACAAATCTGTTAAAAATGTGAAATTCCATACCCAGACACTTCTCCAACCACAAATTGCTGATAGGCGGGCTCTAGATTGGATTTCTATTGTTCCATGACCTGTGAACAATACTCTCACTTCGACGATATACAAATTACAACCGGACTCAGATCATACCCTCTTCTGTATTATGGTCTACCTATCATGACCTCTTCCATGGTATACATTTTGCATTGAAAACTTCCAAGAAATATAATTTAACCTTAAGGTCCTGACGTCTTCTTTGGAACTATTGTCACCCCATTTTGAAGCATGTCTATCCGCTTTCCATACTTGCCATTTCTTCGAATTTATTTGGTGGATCGTCGGTTTGGCGGGTTCAAGAAATATTCAGTACCTAGTTGTTGTTTCCTGTGCCCATGCCCCTTTGCAATTAGCAATTAGCAATTATATATAAGATCTTATCTCTAGGCATGCAATTAGCAAGCGCTAATTTCAAACATCATGGAATGTCATTTGCGTCTCGTGGGGTTGGTCCGTTCATGAAAAATTCAATCCTCTCTTTCGAGAATGAGTCCTCCCGACTATTTCCCTATTCCATACTTAGCCAGTTTCCCAGAATTCCAAAAATATACAAACCGACCACTGAGCTGCCCCATCATGATCTCTTTCGTTTTACACGTTTTGCAATAAAAAATTCTGATACATAAAATTTGATCGTGGAACACTCTCCTCTCCTGAGTATCCCCGTAACCCTTTTTTGAATCCCGTCCAATCGCTTTTGAGACCTTTCCATTCTTTCCTTTCTCTCCCCTGTCTTCGTGACCTTCACACTTGTCTATAATAAAATAATTTATATATATATATATATATATATATATATATATCTTGTTTCTAAATATGCAATTACTGACATTTAATTCTAACAAATCATCATGTAGGAACCGTATAGATTGTCATTGATGGGCGAAAGGCTCGAGGAGATCTCCTATTAATGTGCATTAAACCAATATTTGTGGGGGGTTATATTATTTTGTCTGAGTGTTGACTTCAAAATCATGAAATTTCGTTCGCACATCGTCGCCTTGGCATGTTCACAAAACCTCCAATCCTTAATTTCTCTTCGTCGTTCTTGCCACCTTCGCATTTCTAAATATGCAATAAGTAAGCTTTACTGCTAACAGTGCATCATGCACCACCCATATAGATTTCCATTAATCAGCGAAAGGCTCGAGGAGCTTTCCCATTCATAAGAATTTAACCAAGATTTAGCGGAGAGTTACATTATCGGTTCTAACTGTTCATTTCAACCATCATCTTGAGAAAACCAATGTTCTCATAAACCTATGGCATCATCTCGACAACAGTTCCGTGGAGATACAATGAACATCTTTGAGCGCGAGGTTCAAAACTTCTAGTGGTCCAGGGCATATTCTTATTACCCAACCTCTAACACAGAGAACCAAGTAATTTGGACCTCTGGGATTGCTCATGCAGGTTGTGTCCCTCAGGTTTTTTATTGTAAGGACATGGTTTCTTGGTGCACCAATAAATTTATTTTAGACAAAAGAATTATTCCACTGCGGGACCACTCTTATGTTTATTTGTCACTTCAGGTTTTCCGCGAGATGTTAAGATTGTCAGAGCCAACATTCACGTTCAGAGGAGAAGATTGCAAACAATTCCTAGAAAAGCATAATAACGGGTTGGACCTCTTGCCCCATTTATTGGAAAACCTGCTTTTAGTTCTTGAAGATATTACAACCTTGCAGGTTAGTTCATTTAGAAATCCATTTCACGAAATTGCTTAGCTGTTTACAAGAATAACGGGACAAGAGTCCACAAAAACTATTTCTCGGATGGCTCTTTATATTTTGTATTTCGCAGTCAACAAACAAGCCATTTTTTATTGGGGCAAGTTAATTTCCCATGAAATATGTTCCCAATTGTCAAGATTCAAAAGGGAAAATAAATTTTATATGTCATCCTACTTAGTTTTTGTGATAGATCATTCTTGTCAGTTTCCACAACTGTCTCTGTCCAAGAATGTCAACTGGGAATTCGACCCAGTAACGTTCTGGTACCAGGCCTTGTGGAAGCATACGGCTTCCCACTATTTTTATGAGGTTTTTAATGGCTTCGTGTCTGTTTTCAAAGTTTTGTTGTTAGGATAAGATTCTCTCCGCATATCTGAACAGGCAACCAATTTTTTGGACGGGAAGCAGACACTTGAACATTTGGATAATTATATTGTCATAAGAATTTTTGTCTCCATGGAAAAACCTGCTCTCCTTCCATGTCACATTACAAACATAATGTTTGTTGTAGAAGTAACATGACAATACAACTACTGGTTGCATCCGTTGCAAAAGAAGAGAAAAAAATAGTTCATTCCTCTGCTTGGGAAAGTAGGGGAGTTCATGTTGAAAAATGTCAACAAAATTAGGAATTCCCAGTGCATTCTAGCATCTCCAACCTGAGATATGATGAAAGCATAAGAGGGTTCGACGCCTATAATATTTTTCAACAACATTTACAAACACTTGGCCTCGACGATTGTTTTATCAAAAAACACCTACCCAAAAACATAGACAGTGGCAACAATGCTCCTGCCTCTGATGCCGATGACCTAGACACAGCGCAAAGCTACACTAAATTGTACACGAAACATGGGAAAGGCCCAAATGACAAGAGTTTTCAATCGTAAAATAACACTCCAAAAAGTACGAAATCTTGGATCATCACTCCAACGACCCACCACCACAACAAAGAAACTTAGATTTCTTCAAACCGAGAAGGAGATAACGACCCTCCTCACTCTAAAATTGATAGTTCTCACACACTTCCAGTAGACAGGAAGAGAAAAAAAAATGTGGGATAGTCGGAAGAGACAAAAATTCAAAGTGAGTACATGGAGCTTGACATTGATCTGGATAACATGCTCTTCTACCTTGATTAGCCCGTAGACGCCATCCACCATAGTCGTCCAATGGAAATATCTGTTACCGAAAATTTTGACGAAGATGAATCCTTCGTGTTCCAGAGCGTTTTTTTTTATAGCCAGTCCAAAAAATTGATAATTGAGAAAAAAGATGTAAAAAAAAAGAAAGGAAAATCTCGTTCAGAGGTTGACCTTGCCAACATGCAGTCGTCCCAAATCTGTCAACTTCACAACGCAAGAGGAGATGCACTTCATGATTCCATTGGAGGCATCGAGGCCGAGAATGCCAGACTGAAGGAACGGGTCAAGGAATTGGAAGAGGCTTTGATTCCTATGCCATTGCTTGTCAATCCTTTGGCAATAGCCATGCCTGCCATCCCTACAGCTAACATAAAAGCATCCTCCACCTTCCTCGCATCCTGTAAAGGATATGTGGAGAATAATATCAAGAAAATAATGGAACTGGTTACCGAGGCATGGAAAACATCACAAACCATCACTTCCCTTGGAACCAGGGCACATATTTTTCTCCAACATTTGCAGGCGGAGTTAAAAGATGAAGAAAATTTCTATTTAAAAATGGTCCTTCCTTTTGGCACCATTGTGAACAATATGACAGAAACAAAAAGAAGAGAACAAGATCTTCCATCCAAAAACCGGATTGGTCAATTGAATGCATGTTGGAAAGAAAAAGTGAAGAACCTGCATCTCATTGTTCAGTCATATGAACAAGCCCGAAGAAAGATAAATTATTCACAAGGTTGTCAAGAATAAACTTAGCTGGAAAAACCAACGACTTCCCAGACCCCGACTTAATCACAAACTCCTTGCCCTTAACTAGGCAAGAGTTCGATAAACAAGTTTCTATGTTTAAGGCCTTGTCTTTGGAAAATTTTTAGAACATCCTTCACTATGATGAAGTTCATATCGACGGCTGGCTAGTCAAATATTCAATACAGAATGAGGAAATTCATCAGGCTCTGTGTAATGTTTCTATCGACTTCCGGGAATTAGAAAACGATCTTTTCAACATAAAAATCCAGAATGAGATCAATGTCGCCCCAATGAGAAGCTACATTGAAGAATGGCTCGAAAGGGAATTGAAGCAGGTCGCCAACAAAAGGCAACAGGCAGTTGCCAGGATTCCAACAACTGTCGACGACATCAATGAAACGACAGTCATCGGTGACATCAATGAAATGAAATCCGCAAGAAAATAGACAAAGGGCTCATATGTACCCTCATTGTAAGTCTACTGATCGCATCTTGCTTTGTTTATCAACCCAGTTATTCTACTTTTTTAAATAGAGATGTGTAGGCAAACACTTATACCTTTCAATTTAATTTTTTTGCACGTATTGCACTCTATCTTCTTTCTACAGTCCTGTTTCTTGTACATATTTCTCTAATGGTCTGGGGGAGCCCCAATCCCAGTCTACATGACAAACACATTGAAATTTGCATTTATATGTAACAAACTTTTATTTTTTTATATATTTCAAAATTTCCAGTAGTATGTAACAAACTTTTATTTTTTGACATATTTCAAATAAAATTGTTTTCTTATCTCCTTTTAAATTTATGTTTTCATATATTTTTATCTTTCACCAATCTATATGACAAATGCATTTAAATTTTTATATGTAACAGACTTTTGTTTTTTTATATATTTCAAAATTTCCAGTAGTATGTAACAAACTTTTATTTTTTTACATATTTCAAATAAAATTGTTTTCTTATCTCCTTTTAAATTTATGTAAAAAATAAATGGTGCTCTGCATGCCAAGCGTATACATGTTGCACACAACATTTCCGTGATATACATTTCAAAACTTCTAGTAGTATGTAACAAATTTTTATTTTTTTACATATTTCAAATAAAACTTTTTTCTTATCTCCTTTTAAATTTATGTCTTCATACATTTTTATCTTTGACCAGTCTATATGACAAATTCATTTAAATTTCCAAATTTTATCTTCCACTGAACAAATTTGTAGTTTGTTATATACTTTCAAAAAATAAAAGGTGATGTGCATGCGAAGCGTATACATGTTGCACATATGCATTTAAATTTCCAATTTTTTTCTTCCACTGAACAAATTTGTAGTTTGTTATATACTTTCAAAAAATAAATGGTGCTCTACATACTAAGTGTCATTTACTTATGCCCCATGTTCCGTGATATACATGTTGCACACAACATTTCCGTGATATACATTTTGCACAGAGCACTTCCGTCATTTACAATTCGACCCCATTTTCCACAATTTGTTTTGTAACCTCGTTGATAGAGACTACGCTGCCACACAACCTTGTTTTATAGGGTGAAGTTAATGCCATGAAAAACTTCTTTTTGAATGATAAGGGACTCATTACATGGGTTATTTGATTCTCGACTTTTCTAAAGAGTCTCTTTGAAATTTCCTTGTTTTAGATTTGTTTTAAAATTGGAAATTGGATCCCATTGCGGGGACTAATTTATTATGACCTATTTTTATTAGTCTTATTTATTAATAACCAATTTCACTTTTTCATAAGTTTGAATAATATTTGATACTTTTTATTTTGTGATGCTTACAAAAGTCCTTTCCTTTCCTTTCTTTTTATTGTTATTGTTTTGTAATGGAGTGTCCTCACTACCTACTAGTTTATTTATTTATTTTTATAATTTATAATTTTAAAATATAAATATATTTTTAAAATATCATATAAATTAGGATAATTAAGATGCGAGTGAGGTTAATAGTTTATTTATTTATTTTTATAATTTATAATTTTAAAATATAAATATATTTTTAAAATATCATATAAATTAGGATGTGAGTAAGGTTAATGATAATAATAATATTTTTTATTTCAAATTGATAACTAAATTATGATATTACTTTTGAAAATAAATTTTATTTTATGATATAAATTTTATTTTATGATATATTGTATTTTTTTAACATTGTATTTTATTTATTTTATTTATCTATTAAATTTTTCAATAAATTCTTATATATTTTAAATTTTTTAATAATTAATTACTAATATATATTAATTATAATATTAATAATCTTTCAATTACTAAATTAGTATCACATTGAAAACAAATTAAACAAAACTTATTTGTATTTTATCCTTAAAATTTTAATTACTAAATTAGTATCACATTGACAACAAATTAGACAAAGCTTATTTGTATTTTTTCCTCGACATTAAACATTTAACCTCATGGTTGAATGTTAATATAATTATATTTTTAATGTTTTGTTTTTTAATTTTTAACCAAATAATTAATATAATTGATTGTTAGTATGATAATATTTTAAAATATTAATAATAAAAGTTTTTATATTATATAATTAAAATGATTTGAAATGATTAAATTTATAAAAATACAAAATACTCGTTTTAATCTTTGTCATTATTTATTTATTTGTTAAATTAAAATTATGTAATTTTTCTATATGACATGAAAATTTCAGTCATATACCACACACCTACTATGTAGGTGTATAGTAATTTTATTTTATTTTTTCAAACATATTATTTTATAATTATCATTATAAAATAGATTTGTCAAACTTATTTGTTTAGATTATATACATACATTATTATTTATTTATTTTGGTATAGATCCATCTAAATCTTAGATGTATCAAAGGTGAGGAGGGATCAAATTTCTAGAGGTGTAAAAAAATTTTAGAGTGTAAAACATGAGAAAATGTTAAAAGTTTGTAACTCTAATTTGATCTCTCTCAGTACTTGATAAATCCCGAGTTAAGATGGATCTATGTTATTTCTAGTAATGGAAGATCACACAAAATATCTAGATCATCAACATTATGTATGCATATGTCTAAGATTAATCTAATCATTTTAAATTTACTCATTTAAATTAGTTTGTTGAGAACATAAAGAGTATGAATTAAAAGTGTACTTCATACATGAGGAATTACTCGAATATAAATAAAGTAACTGAATGTCAATGACTTAACTCACGCTTTCCTTGATTTCGACTTAAGTGACTCTTTCCTTGGTTTATTAGTGAGCCATCTCTCTAGAGATTATGATAGAGATTCTATTACAGCAACACGTTTAGAACTGCCTGCTAGGAAATAAGAATCAATTTTCTGGAAAATAGGGATCAAAGATAACATCATATCTCTCGAATCATGATAGTTGTTAAAAAAATGAGAGATATTTTGTGAATGGGATCGTGATTGAAAAATGTCACTTTCATTTTTCCAAAATCCCTCTCCAACGTCTCGAGATCCATGGCCAAAGATAATGACTAAAACATGAAATCATGAACTGTTTAACTATGAAAACTAGGCTGTAAAGATCCATTAAAATATTCCAAACCATGACACATGTGAATAAAATGAGAGGTTTTTTTGAATGGGTTTGTTCTTGACAAATTACTCTTTCAATTTTCCAAAATTCCTCTCGAGGGTCTCTGGGTCCACATCCAAAGATAATGACTAAAAAGGGAAATTATTAAATGTTTAAATCTGAAAAATAGGATGTAAAGATCCATTCGAATATTCCATACCATGAAACCTATGAAGAAATTGAGAGAGGTTTTTATGAATGGGCTTGTTCTTGAAAAAATGTCTTTTAGTTTTCAAATATTCCTTTTCATTTGGTCAGAAATTGAGTTTGAATTTGACTACAAAAATAGTCATTTCCAGAAATTGCATAGCAAACTTGCACAACGAACTTGCGTAGCGAACTTACGGAGAGAGGTTACTTTTGAAATCTTATTCCATTTTTTGGATTTTATTGATGTATCAAGGTCATTGATTGACATTTTTACACTTGAGATGATTAAAAGAAACCCTAGGACCACTTCATTACCCTTTCAAACATCATTTTCTTCAACATCCTAATATATGCCAAACACTCGATTTAGACTTTGACCCTTGAGAAAATGATAGGACACTAATGTTGGATCCAATGGGGATGTTTTCCTCCCTTTGAGGCAACAAATAAATCGCTTACCATGTTCCTTCATCCATTGGGTTGTTCCCAACCCGCAAACCGACTTGTGTTCTTCTCCAACTAAAATCAAACCCACTTTGAAAACCAAAACTGTACATTGAAACTATGCACACATTTAAAACAATACTAATATAATACAAATTGAAACAAATGCTTTCCCAACAATATTATTAGCACAAAAATCCTAGACTAATCAGTTGAGGCAACTACTGAATTCAAGTGATCTCATATTTCCAATGTAACCAATCAAACAAATGGCTACTTGACTGGCCTTTGCTTTGATTCTCTCCAAAATGAAAGAAACGCTTAAAAGATGACAACTCAATATGATTTATAAATCCACCTTAAGTTTATGAACTCTGAAAATTTCACTTTCCTTAATGATTCCAACAAAATTGCAAAGAATCTTCAAAATCATGATATACTACCATGTCTTGAAGGTAAACAAAAAGACAATCATTCCCTCGTTTACAAATGCTAATTGTTCTATGTCATCCAATGAAAGATCCTTTCCAAAATGAAAGGAAAAAATGTGTTCATTAGGATTATCTTTCACATCAGGGAAAAAAATAGTGTGTTCTTGAAAAGATTTAATTGAGGAAGCCACATCATCAATTGAAAAACTGTCCACAAATGACCCTTCATGGATATCAAAACTGTTCTTTTTTATTTTCAGGAGAATCGAGACAAACAAATTCATGCACATTATTATCTTGTCATTTTGACTTTGTGATACAAATGTGATAGGCCGATGCATTCATTTCTAGAAATTCTATGTCATATGATGGCTTACTATCTAAAGTTTCTATAGATGCAATTTCAGAAATCTGATTTTGGCCAACTTTTTCTTGAAAAAATGATTAAGAAAATGCATGATCTTAAGAAACATATGAATGGTTATCCTCATAACCTTGTTCACATAAATACTGGCAAGGCTGCTACAAATTTTCATCAAATTCAAGAGGTAGAACATGGCTTTCATCGTTAAAATTTTGATCAGTTTCAACTTCAGTGAAAGGGGAAGGTGATGTTTGCTGGAAATCAACTTTACCTTCATTACGATTTTGCTCTAATTTTTTTTCTTGATGTTGAAAAGGATTTTCATAAATGGCCTCTAAAATTTCCATATCCGTGAAGTCATCATCCTCATAAGCATTCTCCAATTTTTGAATAAAAATTTCAAAATGATGACAACAGTCTTGAACCAATAAAAATGATGGATAGGATCCTCTATAATTTTCCAAAAATATTGTATGAAAATCTTGTAACGAATAAAAAATTGCAGATGATAAATTTTCATACCATTGTTTTGACTTTCCCTCCAAGGTGACCATGAACATATTCATCAAGGAGTCTTCATGAAATTTAACCTTTAGCTTACACACATGCATATGAAATTTAACCAAGTGAAGAGAATCATAGTCTTCTTTTCCATCTATGAATCTAGGAAGATATGTCTACCAATCTATGCAAGGCATTCAATTTGGAAAACAATGAATGTGAACACGATTCATAGGATCATACATTTTCTGATTAAGGTTGGTTTCCATTGATGTCAACCCTTGAAGAAAGTATGATAGCACAAAGGTTTGGGTAATGGACCCAAGGTTGTTTCATGTATAATGGTATGAGTTTTAGTATATTCAAAGGCAATACTATTCTATATGGATATTACATGTCATGCCATTTCTGGTGGTATGTGGAACATCACATAACTCCTCGCGGTTTGAGAGTTATGGCCTTATGAAGTTGGAGGACCCTCATATGTTGGCTTGAAGCACCAAAAGGTCAAAGAAGTCAAAGAGCTTGCAAAGAAGAAATTATTATTTAAAAGATAAATTAAAGTGACAAAGTCAAGAAGGATTATTAAATAATAAAGTGAAGTGACAAAATCAAATAAGATTATTTAAATGATAAAGTGAGGTGACAAAGTCAAGGAATATTTAAATGATAAAGTAATGAAGAACTTTCTAATTATGGAAAGTGGTTAACCCTAAAAATGAGGAAAATAGGTTAAGTGACCTAGAAATGGGTTAAGTGACCTAGAAGATGCTTCTAAGGAAGATATTTGGAGAGTATAAATAAGAGGCAAGGCTCTCTCATTTTACATCACACTTGAGCATATTGAATATATATAGGTGAATGAGGTAACCAAAGGATACCTAAGCCGAATTTCAAAGGGAAGGTGAAGAAACGAAGGTCGGCCTTCAAGGGAGGATAAATTCTTTTGATGATGCTTTCTAAGGTAAGCTATTTACATGTCATCTCGCCATTTTAATATAACGTTTTTTCTAGAATGATTCAGATAGTGAAATTGATAGGACATTGAGGAAACATATCCACGTATTTGTGGTAAAAAAATCAACTTGTGGGTCGTTGTATTTTTGGAGTTACACTCTGTGGAAAATAGGGTTTGTGGCTAGTCCCGAAACTAGTCTAAAACAAGTGTTTCGGGTAAAAATGTCATAACTTCTTCATAATAGATCAAAATTAAGTAAGACCAAATGTTTTGTTTAGAGTACAGTATTTTATATTCCGTGTAACATTTTAAGATCGATTCAACAAATATTCTGTGCAGGGAACGCTCTACAAGGTCACTCTCTAGAATAAGCCAGAATTCAACAAGGTATGCCATTTTTTCTATAACTCATTTTCTGAGAGGTTCCAAGTAGTGACACATGGAGGAGTTGCATAAAACAAACTAAATAACATTGTGTATAATTTTCATATCTTTATTCATTACAGGTACATAGTTATGATTATTTCAAATTAGGGTTGTTGACTAATCCAAAACTAGTCATGTGAGACTAAAGAAAAGTTTGATGAAAATGCTAGTCTATTGTTATTAAAGTTAAGGAAGATTTGCAGGTATGTGATCATATACACCAGGTCTATTACAAAGTTACAAATCATATTTGGATAATGATATTGATGAGGGATTTTGGTTGAGGTACATGTTGGGTAATGGTTGAGACAAGTAATTGATGAGTTGGCACATACATGAGGTGTATAGTTGATGATGTTGGTACATATTGATGAGGCATAGTTGATGAGTAGTTGACACATGATTGGTACATACTTGGTACATGGTTGGATGCACTTGTTTATGGTACATGTTGATTATAGTCTGTTTGGTACAGGTTGCAGGTGCATGGTTGATGCACTTGTTTATGGTACAGGTTGATTACAGGTTGATGTGTGGTTCAGGTTTATTTGTACAGATTTATAGTGGTATATATCACAGTGATATTGTGGTAGTGGTTCCATCATTCTACTCCTACTTCAGGGAGATTGGACGGGGCAAGGACAGGTGGTTGTAGCCACCTTTTGGTTGTAGCCGGAGAACATAGGGGGTTGTAACCTCCTTCTAGTTGTAGCTAGAGAATAGTGGAGTTGGATCTTCCTTCAAGTTGTAGCCTGAGAAACAAGGGGGTTGGAGTTGCCTTCCGATTATAGCTGGAAAACAAAGGAAGTTGGTTCTTCCAATGAATGTAATTCTTCAAGACATATAAGAAAATGCATTCTGTGGTTTTCTCCCACTTTGGGTTTGCACGTAAAACACTGGTGTACTATGTATGTGTATGATTGTTCATTTGTTCATTGCGTATTTACTCTGCAGTTATTGGATGATAATGCTACATTGATATAACACTTGGATTATATGGTTAAAAAGGATTAAATTTCTCTATTACTGATTCACCCCCCCTCTCAGTAATCCAACACATACATTGTATATATATGATCCATATTGAAGTCGTGGAGTCATCGAGAAAATCTTTAGGTTACTGAGTCTTTGGACAATGGAGTCTCCATAAAAATTCTGAACTCTAGATTCTTGAAAATGGAGTCGCCAGGTGAATGATGTACAACCTTTATGTGTCTGACTATTTTTCACCATCAATACTCAGATCTGAACTTTGTCATTTATCCCAGGAAATATTTCACTTTCACTTCCCGACAACGACAACAAAATGTTATCACTATGCAAATTGCTTGGCTAAGGAACAAATCACAAATGTAACCCCAAAACCACATTAGAACTGAAACTAGCCTTTTTAGTTCAGAGAGGGATCTCTCTTGTCATTTGGTTTCTGGAAGATAAGTTTTATTTAAGGATCAATGACTAGGTATTTTATTATATTAAGAGATTTATAAAGTTTGGTGGCAAGAAGGAAAATGATTTTGTTGGGCAATGGAGTCAACTTTGAAAAAAATGGAACTATTAGTGATTGGTGGTAGAACTATCAAGGAAGCAAAGGCTAGATAGGTGATAATATTTCAGTTTAAATATTGTTGTTGTATAATGGAAGAAATATAAAAAAATTAACCACATTTAGAGCACCCACTGGGATGAATTCTAATTGAGTTAAGAAGAGATAACAATACTTAAATTGCTTGAATCTAAAGCATCAATATCAGATGAATTCCAGACCATTAGATTTCCAATTTAAGTATATAAGTTTGCAAATGAAATGAGAAAAAAACACAGGAAATACATACATGAGAGGGAAATAGACACTTCAGATCATCACCACTAGAATCTCTGGTATGAATAACACTATACTTCTGCACTAATATTGCATTAAACTTCAGAAAAATTACAAAAACATTCAAGAAAAATGTCCTCTACACTTATGTCGACCCCTTATTCAATCAAAATTGAAAATATATATAGAAAAGACTCTTCCCCAAGATGAGGAGGTCGAGCTCAACTACTTCCCAAAGTTGTATCTGGTTACAAAATTATAGCAACACGTTTAGAACTACCTGCTAGGAAATAGGAATCAATTTTCTGGAAAATAGGGGTCAAAGATAACATCATATCTCTCGAATCATGATAGATATTACAAAACTGAGAGAGGTTTTTGTGAATGGGCTTGTGATTGACAAAATAATCTTTCATTTTTCCAAAATTCCTCTCCAACATCTTGAGATGTATGCCCAAATATAATGACTAAAACATGAAATTATTAAATGTTTAAATCTGAAAAATAGGCTATAAAGATCCATTCGAATCTTCCAAACCATGACACCTGTGAAGAAACGGAGATTTTTTTTTTTTGAATGGGCTCATTCTTGAAAAAATCCTCTTTCATTTTTCCAATATTCCTCTCAAGTGTCTCGGGATCTATGCCCAAAGATAATGACTAAAAAAGGAAATCACGAGACAGATCCCGAGAGGATGGAGATGAATTTTGGAAAACTGAAAGAGGATTTTGTCAAGAACGAGACCATTCAAAAAAAACTCTCTCAGTTTCTTCACAGGTTTC
Organism: Picea engelmannii; assembly: GCA_009831015.1. Lineage (NCBI taxonomy): Eukaryota > Viridiplantae > Streptophyta > Pinopsida > Pinales > Pinaceae > Picea > Picea engelmannii. Next base: position 93,366 of record ML793230.1, read on the forward strand.
ATGGTTTTAAATATTCAAAAGAATCTTTACAACCTATTTTCCAAATTTAAACATTTAATGATTTATTGTTTTAGTCAATCTCTTTGGGCATGGATCCCGAGATGCTAGAGAGGAATTTTGGAAAACTGAAAGACAATTTTCTCAATCATGAGCACATTCAAAAAATCCTCCCTTAGTTTTGTAACAACTATCATGATTCAAGAGCTATGATGTTATATTTGACCCCTATTTTATAGAAAATTGATTCCTATTTCCTAGCAAACAGTTCTAAACGTGTTGTTATAATTTTGTAACCAAATCCAACTTTTGGAAGTAGTTGAGCTAGACCTCCTCATCTTGGGGAAGAGTGTTTTCTATATATATTTGTAATTTTGATTGACTAATGGGTTGGAAAAAGTGTAGAGGACATTTTTCTTGATTGTTTTTGTAATTTTCTGAAGTTTAATGAAATATTATTCCAGAAGTACAATGCTATTCATACCATAGATTCTTGTGGTGGTGATCTAAAGTGTGTGTTTCCCTCTCATGTATGAATTTAGTATGTTATTTTATCATTTCATATTTAAACTCTATATACATAAATTGGAAAGTTAATGGTATGTAATTCATCTGACATTGATGCTTTAGATTCAAACAATTTAAGTATTGCTATCTCTTCTTAAATCAATCAGAATTCATCCCAAATGGTGCTCTAAATGTGGTTAAATGTTTTCTCTTTCTTCCATCATACAAAAAGAATATTTAAACTGAAATATTACCACCTATCTAGCCTATGCTTCCTTGATAGTTCTACCACCAGTCATTGATAGCTCCATTTGCTTCAAACTTGACTCCATTGCCCAACAGATTCATTTTCCTTCTTGCTAGAAACCTTTATAAATATATTCATTTAATCAAATATATAGCCATTGATCCTTAAAGAAAACTTATGTTCCAAAATAAAAATGACAAGAGATATCCCTCTATGAACTGAAAATGCTACTTTTAGTTCTAAAGTGGTTTTGAGGTTACCTTTGTGATTTGTTTCCTTATCCAAACAATTTACATAGTGCTAACATTTTAGCGGCGTTTACGGGGAGAGAAAGTGAAATTTTCCTTGGAATAAACAACAAAGTTCATATTTGAGTATTGATGGTGAACAATAGGCATACACCGAAAGGTTGTACATTATTCACCCGATGACTCCATTTTCAAGAATCTGGAGTTCATAATTTTCATGGCGACTGCATTGTCCAAAGACTCAATAGCCTAAATACTTTCTCAGAGACTCCACTGCTTCAATATGGATCACAAATATGCAAGGTATTCTCCTATGAATCGTGTTCACATTCCCGATTTTCCAAATCGGATGCCTTGCATAGATTGGCAGACATATCTGCCTAGATTCATAGATGGAAAAGAAGACGATGTTGCTCTTCACTTGGTTAAATTTCATATGAATGTGCGTAAGCTAAACGTTCAATTTCATGAATAATACTTGATGAAGATGTTCATGGTCACCTTGGAGGGAAAGGAAAAACAATGGTATGAAAATTTACCGTCTGCAAGTATTTATTCATTACAAGATTTCATACAATATTTTTTGAAAATTATAAAGGATCTTATCCATGATTTTTATTGGTTGAATACTGTTGTCATCATTTTGAAATTTTTATTCAAAACTTGGAGAATGATTATGATGATGATGAGTTCATGGATGAGGAAATTTTAGAAGGCATTTATGAAAATCATTTTCAACATCAGGAACATACATTGGAGCATAATCGTTATGAAGATACAATTGATTTTCAACAAACATTATCTTCCCCTTTGATTGAAGGTGAAATTGATCAGAATTTTAATGATGAAATTCATGTTCTATGTCTTAAATTTGATGAAAATTTGTAGCAACCTTGCCAGTATTCATGTGATCAAGAGTATGAGGATAACCATTCATATGTTTCTTAATATTATGCATTTTCTGAATCGTTGTTTCAAGAAAAGGTTGGTCAAAATCATATTTCTAAAATTGCATCTTTAGAAACTTTAGACAGTAAGCCATCATATGGCATATAATTTTAGGAAATGAATGCATCAACCTATCACATAGTCACAATGGCAAGAGAATAATATGCATGAATTTGTTTGTCTCGGTTCTCCTAAAAGTCAAGATGACACTCATGTTGATATCCATGAAGGGTCATTTGTGGACAATTTTGCAATTGATGATGTGGTTGCCCCAATTATAGTTTTTCAAGAACACACTATTATTTTTCCTGATGTGAATGATAATCCTTATGAACATATTGTTTTCTTTCATTATTAAAAGGATCTTGCGTTGGATTACATAGAACAATTAGCAATTGTAAACAAAGGGAATGCTTGTATTTTTTATGACCTTCAAGACAGGGTAGTATATCATGCTTTTGAAGATTCTTTTGCAATTTTGTTGGAATCATTAAGGAAAGTGAATTTTGAAGAGTTCATAAAATTTGAAGGTGGATTTAGACTTCATATCGAGTTTCCATATTTTAAGTTTTTCTTTCGTTTCAGAGAGAATCAAATCAAAGGCCAGTCAAGTAGCCATTTGTTTGATTGGTTACATTGGAAATATGAGATCACTAGAATTCATAAGTTGCCTCAATTTATCAGAGTAGGACTGTTGTGCTAATAAGATTGTCGAGAAAGAATTTGTTTCAATTTGGATTCTATCAGTATGGTTTTAAATGTGTTCATAGTTTCAGTGTACAGTTTTGGTTTTCAAAGTGGGTTTGATTTCAGTTGGAGAAGGAGGCAAGTCAGTTTGCAGGTTGGGAACAACCCAATGGATGAAGGAACCCGGTCAACAAGTTCTTTTCTGCCTCACAGGGAGGAAAAAATCCCCATTGGAGCCAATGTTAGTGTCTTATAATTTTCTTAAGGGTCAAAGTCTGAATCCAGTGTTTGACATATATTAGGATGTTGAAGAAAATGGTGTTTGAAAGGGTAATGAAGTGGTCCTAGGGATGCTTATAATCATCTCAAGTTTTGAACTATCAATCAGTGAACTTCAGCCATCAATCAAAGACAAACAATAGAAGAAAAGTTCAAAAGGAACCTCGCTCCGCAAGTTCACTACGCAAGTTCTGGAAATCATTGTTTTTGTAGTCAACTTCAAACTCAGTTTCTGACCAAATCAAAATGAATCTTTGAAAATTGAAAGAGTTTTTTGTCAAGAACGACCCCATTCACAAAAAAATCTCTTATTTCTTCACAGGTGTCATGGTTTGGAATATTCAAATGGATCTTTACAACCTATTTTTCAGATTTAAACATTTAATGATTTCTTGTTTTAGTCATTATATTTGGGTGTATATCACGAGACGTTGGAGAGGAATTTCAGAAAAATGAAAGAGGATTTTGTCAAAAACAATAGCGTTCACAAAAAACTCTCTCAGTTTCTTCAAAGGTATAATTTTTTGGAATATTCGAATGGATATTTACATCCTATTTTTCATATTTAAACAAGTAATGATTTCTTGTTTTAGTCATTATATTTGGGCATAGATATCGAGACACTAGAGAGGAATTTTGGAAAAATGAAAGAGGATTTTGTCGATAACAAGCCAATTCACAAAAACCTCTATCATTTTTGTAACAACTATCATGATTTGAAAGATATGATGTTATATTTGACCCCTATTTTCTAGAAAATTGTTTCCTATTTCCTAGTAGGCAGTTCTAAACGTGTTGCTATAATTTTGTAACTAGATCCAACTTTGGGAAGTAGTTGAGCTTGACCTCCTCAGCTTGGGGAAGAGTAGTTTATTTACATATTTATAATTTTGATTGAATAAGGGGTTGGTAGAAGTGTAGAGGACATTTTTCTTGAACGTTTTTGCAATTTTTCTGAAGTTTAATGAAATATTAGTGCATAAGTACAGTGCTATTCATACTAGATATTCTTGTGGTGGTGATCTGAAGTGTGTGTTTCTCTCTCATGTATGTATTTCCTGTGTTCCTTTCTCATTTCATATGCAACCTTTATATTCTTAAATTGGAAAGCTAATGGTATGGAATTCATTTGATATTGATGATTTAGATTCAAGCAATTTAAGTATTGTTATCTCTTCTTAACTCAATCATGATTTATCCCAACTGGTGCTCTGAATGTGGTTAATTGTTTTCTCTTTTTTCCATCATACAAAAACAATATTTAAACTGAAATATGATCACCTATCTAGCATCCGTGTGGGTTTTTTGACTGTCAGTTCCACACTACGAGCATTGTGCACCTCATATGTCATGTTAGCCCACACAGATGTGCATGCATTGCTTTTGTTGAATACACACGAAACATCAGAACCATTTTGTATACTTTTGTGGGTATCTTTCCAAATTGAATTTGATCCTTCCATAATTATTGGTAGTATGTTGAGTTGGATTTTTCATCCATTGTCTGTATTTGTCTGAGCAATTTTTTGGGGATAACACCTAGGTTCATCACCTTGTTTTTTTAAGGTTTTTGACGTTCAATTCATTTTGTTCTAGTCGTTGAGAGATGTCGAGCTCTATTTGTTCGTCCAAACCCTCGCTCTTAGTAGATTTTGTAACTTCTTTTGGCCCTTTGTAATGGTATAAAAGATCATTTTGATAAGGTATGAGCTTGTATATTATCTTACATCTCTTGCAAATCATTTGTCCTTACATTGATTAAGTTGTGGCCTTGGTTGACATACTGTGCGCATGAAAATGTTTTATTTCCCTACTCTGTCATTTCTTGAAGAAAATAGAGAATCTATTTGTTTGTTGAGAATTAATTGAAGCTCTATCTTTCTGTCCTCATACTCACTTTCCATTTGTTATGATTGTTCAAGAAAGTTTTTAAAGGTAGAAAATGTTTCATGCATTCTCCTAATGAGAAAGAAAATAGAGCAGAGTTCGAAACTTGACTCTTTCTTAATGGTTACAAGGTCTTCGATGATTTTGGAAATGAATATAAAGAACCCATTATAGCTTGATGAATAAACAATGTGGGTTTTGAACATGAGTTCAATAAACCATGTTTTGGGAAAATTTTGACCTGTGTTTATTAAGCCAGGATATATTTTTGTTAACATTTTAAAAATAAAAGTAAGTCAAGATCAATTTTGTGATAAATCCTACAATATTGAAGTCATTTTCATCGATTTTAAAATGAATATAGTTTGGTTGATGGATTTGCTTTGTTTCTTCGACAAAAAAACTATACTTGGGTTGGAAAAATTTCAGTTATGGGATTTGGTATTCCCAAATTTGGTCAAGCAATGGATTCAAACCTGAATCTGTAACAACCCCGTCGTTATGACTACAAGCGACTCAACGCAAAAGCAATTTTTTTTTTTAGCAGGAAGGCCACAACGACAATAGTTAAGCAACACAACTTGATGATGAACACAATGCACACAGATCAGGCAACAGACAACAACGACTCAACATTATAACACATCATGCAACTGGATGAAACATGCGCTAATAAATAGATAGATAAAAATGAATACCCGCCCGACACAAGCAAGACAATGGCTACAAGCTAAAGGACAACATCAACAACCTGACACAATGCTTTCAACGACTAGTAACTAGAAACCTCTACAGCGTGCAAAAACCAATGCATCAAGGCGTTACAAACCAAGTACCAATATCCATTAAAATGAAAAATACACCCACATCGAGAAGAACCAGACTCCAACCAGGTTATCATTCGCATCTATCTGTCAGGGCACGCAATGATCCCCTCATCAGGAATCATGCCATCACAAGGCGATAGGTGTGACAGTGACCATGGTGCAACATAATATATCTAGACCTTTAACCCAAGATAAATCCCTCGCGCTGAGAGACCAAATTATCTGTCAATAAATACACGAAGACTACAAGAAAATTTGATTTCGAGTGCCACCTATGGCAACACTGAATAATTGATTGATAAAAAATTTAACTCAACAAAGTTGGAATACTGGAGTAATGGATTTTACTAACATGGAATCTACCTATCTATGAACAGATAATGGCCATACACTAGGCTTAAAGAGTCAATCTGTCAAAATATAGATGGAATTACGATATAGGTTTTCTCATTAAGGTTTTACCACGTTCATTGGTAGATATGAGATTGAAATCCAAACAATTTAGGTTAAATACATGGATATTTAAATAGTGAGAATCTCCATGTAATCTAAAAGGAGAGAAAACAACTATAATCATCCATCGGAATTGATAAGACATTAATAATTACTTCTCTCAGTTTTAAAATTAAAGCTCACTAAATTTCAACAGGATAAAAGGACTATTCGATTTGCAAGGTTTTAAATTCTAGAATCCTTCAATGTAATGAATAAAAGAGAGTGAAAATAATTCCTCACTGGACATAACCTTGAATGTTGTATGAGCGTCTTCCCTAGATTGGGCTCTATTTTTGTTTTTTTTGTTTTTTTTTTGTTGCGTTTATCTCTCAATCATTACTCAACCCTCCACAAGTTCTATACAAGAAATGAGTCTCTCATCTCTAGATCAAGGATTGTGACAATGTACAAGGGCTATGATAAATAATCGATTGGTCGATATCATTGGAGATTAAAAGCATATAAATACATCGGAAATAAACTATTAGTCAAAACAAATGGTGATCTAATTAAAGGATTCCATTGATGCGTGATTTATTACTATTAGGTAAAGAAAATTTACCCTGATCAAAACCAAATAATGAAAATATCTAATTTTTGAAAAAGTAGAACAAGTATTTATAACCTGCCACTAACTCATATTTACTCCATATTTTGTCTTTGTAAATTTTGGTGCATTCTGTAAAGTATTAATTGCAAATTCATTAGCATTAAAATTTCCTTTAATGACCTATCTGAAGATCCATCCAGCTTACTTAGTCAACTTCCAACTCAGTCTAACAATATTATCATTGTGTATTAATAAAAGGATATCTAGTTGTCTATATAAAAAGGGTGCTATATGTCATATATATACAATCGATGTCATATAATAATTGGTGTCTATATAGATAACCGTTTTCTATATAATCATTGTCAAATATATAGTCGTTGTCATATATAACCGCTAGCTATGTAATCATTGTCATATATATAATCGTTGTCATATATAACCATTGTCTATATAATAAAATCAAGTGCTATTAATGTTGTCTAACCATGTCCGTTAACCAAATAATGTCCATTAATGCTGTCTAACCATGCGCTATATATTAATGATAAATGAGCAATAAAACCATGTGCTATCTATTAATAATAAATCAACAAATCGTTATCCATTAATAATTATTGTCAACAATCAAATCGTTGTTAAGATATACACAGATCATTGTCAGTCAATCATTATTACTAAAAAGGAAAATCATTGTCATACACAACATAAATTCGTTGTCATACTCAGCCTAAAATCACTGCCATACACAACATAAAAGAAATCATTGTCATACACTGCAATAGTTAAATTCGTTGTCTAAATACACTGCAACAATTAAATTCACTGTCAAAAATATACTGCAACATTTAAATTCGCTGTCTAAAATACACTCTAACATTAAACATGATTTCCAATTGGACACTTATAATGGTTTATTCCATCAATAAAAAGAATCAAATATGGATGCCTATAAAGATTTATTTAACAATGAAAATGAATTTGAATATGGACGCCTATAAAGGTTTGTTTCAACAGTAGAAATGATTTAAAAAACTAGACGCATATAAAGGTTATTCAACAGTAAAAATGATTTCAATCTGGATGCTTATAATGGTTATTCAACAATAAAACAAATTGAAAATCTGGGCGCAATAACTCTGGATTAAAAGTTAACAAGAATAGTTCTATAACACCCGTAGTTTTTGTGCTAAACTCAGAAAAATGAGGGAAGTAAATCATCCAGTGAGAGAGGTAAGACATTGGGCGTTATAACAAAAAATAGTAGAGCACAATGGACAAAAACGAAGAGACAATCATTCAAATAGAAACGCAGAGATAGGTAAGGGATAGATAGTTGGGAGAAAAATATATCCTTCACTTATTATCCATGCACAAGAAAGCAGGGAATTCAAATATCAATCTTAAACACCAAAGTGAAGACAGTCGATTAGGCTCCTCGCCGACTTCTCAAGCACATACTAATAACTTAAGGATAAGGGACATAAGATAAAAACACTATTTTTCATTGCATTCAATCAATAAAAACAAATGCAGAGAAGTGATTGCAATCAGAGTTTGGGTTAGCCATGGGAATCAATTCAAAAATACAGAGAGCATAAGGCTAGGATGATTTTAAGTTCTTTGATCATAAAACACTGGGCTCATCAAGACAAATTGTTGAAGGATAAAATGAAATATCTAGATAGTGTTATGATGATTGAACATAAAATTAAACACAATAGAAGTACATTACTAAAGGCGTGGGAACAATATTTAAAGTACCTTTCAATAAAATATACAGAATCGTACCATAGCCAAATGCGAAGTCTCTGAGTCGTTGTCCCGCGTGCGCTCCATCCAGCTCCCACTTTCCAACCGATGTGACCTCACTGGTACCTCCCAGCCAACGTTAGGGGTACTCTTCTTCCCCCTGAGCCCCTCGAGCCACAAAGGGGCCACACACACAATACCAGAGAATTCTAGCACCGATATCACCTCGCAAGGTCGAGCTACCACTCATTACCCGAGCCAGGTATCCCAACTCCCACAAGAGAAAGTTGAGTCAAGATAAAATTTCAGCAGCGTAACGTTACACAAAAGGATGTGATCCATACTCCTCCTCCATCCTTTTTATAGAGTTTTTAAGTAATTAGTTTCCCAAATTCTCATTAAATTCCTTTTTTGATTAATTAATTTCGAAAAACCTCCCTTGTACACATGTCGCCTGATCCCCTAGTTGCACCAGAAAATCAATTTTATTAATTAATTAATTATTCCTATTTCCCTCATCCACCTAAAATCATTCCCAAAAACGCTCCTCGGTGTCCCAATATTCCCTTACAAATCTTAAATGACTTACGCCTTACTTAATTCCTAGTTGAGTTCATAATTAGAGAGTCCCAAAGGATAGATTCCTTACTAAGTTAGACATTCACCTTTTTCTTTAAGTTTCCCTTTTTCTTTATGTTTCCGTTTTCTTTTAAGTTTCCTTTTTCTTTTAAGTTTCCCCCTTTTTCCTTTTTAACTAAAAATCAAATTAGCAGGTGTAGATAAAACAACCATTTCCCCTTTTAATAAATTTAATCCTCCATTATAATTTTGACTTTAATAAATAAGTTTGAATTTCTTACCCCCCTTCTTGGTACATGTTATTTTTTTATTTTATTTTTTTACCACACGTTCTACTTAGAACTAGGTTTTAATTTTCACTAGGCTGGGCGACAATTTTTAAGGGAATTTTTAGTGATTAAATTCTTTACTCATTCCATCATCTATTTTAAGGCCGACCAGGTCCTAAGGAGGCATAGTTTTCTAGGCACTAGGTTTATTAACTTATCAATGAAAATCATGACGTGCCCTTCAGGTTGCACTACGTGCTCCAAGGGTCCCACTCGCCTCCTTCCATTTTCATTGTGCAACATGCCCTTCAAGATTCACTAAGTTCTCCAAGGGTGCCACTCCCCTCTTTCCATTTTCCTTGCGCGACGTTCCCTTCAAGAGGAACTACATGCTCCATGGGTGTCACTTGCCTATTGACTAAATTTGGTAGTCGTCAAACCCCTGGAGTCAATACTCCATCACGTGATCTTGTGGGAGACTAAGGGCCTATAAGGAATAAGGCTCCTGCCTTATTTCACTCCCTTTAGAATCATTGTGAGCAACTATCACAGTCTTCCCTCACGACATCCTGGGTCTTCTCGAACTAGGTAAACGTTAACCTACAATTCGAGCCACGATGGGAGTGCTAGTAGGCTGTGGAAGGGATGTTTCCACACCTCTCCCTCAAAGTATCTATTTGTCATGCATGACCCCTCTACTCCACATGTGAGTCTGGTCGAAAAGATATCGTCAACAACATTCAAACCCAAAAATTCACTTCTTGACTCTATTTGGATTCCAAGGGTTTCATCTATGCCTCTACATACTCGAGGTCCAAAGTCCTGCACACTCAAGAGAACCCAGTCAATAGCACATGTCTATGTAATACAACCAAATAACATATCATCAAATCCATAATATCTCATAATCATAATCAAAACGACCAATTGATATAATAACCCGGATCACTTGCAAGAAAGTGTCCTCAAAGAATAAGTTCGATCAGTGTGTGCAAGAGTGGGATGTTACATACACCCCCTCTTGGTTTAAAAGTCTTCCCGAAGTTTCATAGTATATAAGTGTCGAGATAAAGTTTATCACAGTATCATAAGTCTATCTATAAAAAAAAAATGGAAAATGTTGGCGCATATGATATGCGTCCTCCTAGGTCGTCATGTTCAACACCATAGTTGTCGAATGTGATGGCCCAGGATGCGGATTGGCTCAGCTGTGATCGCATCCTCATTAGATACCTGCAAGGAAATCATGTCAATAACATGTGTAGGATCACTAATATAATTTCTCATAACAGATACATGAAAAACATCGTGCATATGCCTCAAAGAATCAGGCAAGGCTAGTCAATAGGCCACGGGCCCTCTCCTTTCCATAATATTGAAAGGTCCCACAAACTTGGGAGAGAGTTTAGCACCATTTCCAAACTCGATCGAACTCTTATGCGGTTTCACCTGCAAGAAGACTCGATCACCAACTTTTTAACTACGGTCGACACGATGCACATCGACATAACTCTTATGTTGATCCTGTGCTTCCTTGATCCTTTGTATTATTGTTTGCATTTGATCTTCCATTTCTTGGATCACTTTTGGTCCCACCAAGACCCTATCCTCAAGCCAGTCCCAACTCAAAGGTGTCTGACATGGTCTCCCATAAATAAACTCGAAAGGTGCCATATTAATGGTGCTTTGATAAATGTTGTTATACGCGAATTCTACTAGTGGCAAGAATTCTTCCCAACGCTTCTGTTGTTCCGTCACGTACATGCACAACATGTCCTCCAATATTTGGTTTGTTCGTTCTATCTTCTCGTCTGTCTCTGGGTGATACGCGGTACTAAAGTTAAGTTGGGTTCCCAAGGCCTCTTAGAAACTAGTCCAAAATCGTACAGTAAACATTGATCCTCGATCGGATATAATCCTCTTAGGCATGCCACGTAGCCTCACAATCTCGCTGATGAAAACTCTAGCTATGTTAGGTGCCTGATATGATGTACACATAGGAAGAAAATGAGCACTCTTAGTCAGAGTGTCGACTACCACAAAAATCAAGTCCTGTCTCCTTGTCATCAATGGCAATCCAACAATGAAATCCATCGAAATGACCTCCTATTTCGATTCAGGAATAACGTGTGGATGTAGTAATCTTGTCGGATGTCTATGTTCAGCTTTCACCTACTGACATTCTAGACATATGGCCACGTAGTTGACTATGTCTACCTTAATTCCTTTCCAGAATAATAAGGGTTTAAGGTCTTCCCTCATCTTCGTGACTCCTGGGTGAGCCATGTACATTGATCTGTGAGTCTCGTTTAGGATCAAAATACTCAACTTGTCGTTGGTCAGTACATAAATTCAACTTTTAAATATCAATAATCCTTCGTCGTCCAACGTAAATCCTTCAAATCTTGGTACCATCATTGTGTTTTATTCGATAAAATCTTTGGCTTCCTTGTACCAGTCATTGTCATGCTGTAATGGTAGAATATTTTCATGTATATTCATCTAAAGAGGCATCACTGAAAATATGTGTGGTCTCTGACTCAATGCATCAGCTACTCTGTTCATTGTGCTCTATATGTAATTAATCTCGAAATCATACTCACTAAGCAATTCCGACCAACGTCATTGTCACGCGTTCAAGACGCTTTGCATAAAGATGTGTTGTAGTCCACAGTGGTCCATTTTTAGTTCCAATTTTCATCCAATAAGGTAGTGTCTCCAAACTCTCAGGAACAAACAATGGCCAACAACTCCATATTGTGTGTTGCATAGTTCTCCTCATGCCTTCTCAACTTTATGGAGATGTAAGTGATCACTTGAAAGTCTTGCATCAAAAGTCTGCCTAAGCCTTCCTTGGATGCGTAAATTCATACCAAGAAGTCCATGTCCATGTCACGGACCTTTAGTATCGATGTTGTCGTCACACTACTACATATTGAAAAATTTGCGACGACCACTTGCGACGAAAGTACTCTTTCGTCGCAACATGCAAGAGAAAAAGTTCATCTTTTCTAAATCTACCCCGTATTCGTCGCAATCTAGATGCCTACAGTTTGAATAAATTATTATGGTCAATGTTCGTCTCACTAGAGACACCTATAGATTGTTCGTCGCTCTTGTGACGAACATTGACCATAATAATTTACTCAAAATTTATCACTGAAAACGACCTAAAATAAATAGGTGGAAAAAAAATATTTTTAGGTCACTATCATCACAATTGCAATGATAGTGACCTAAAATTGGCCTATAAATATTTGACGATTTAAAGATGTTGCGACAATCTTGCTATAACAACGACGGTTCCGAAAGGGTATTTTTGTGCGGAAAAATGTCACAGAATGTTGTTAGAGGTGGGGAAAAAAGTAAAGCGGGTGAAAAGGGTGATGGTAGATGTTATTTCCCTTATAAAAAATGTTGCCTCAGATGTCCCATAAGAATTTTAATAGAAACAACTACAAAACATTGTAGGAAATATGGTCACATTGATGGTGGATTGAATGAATATCGTCCCATGGTAATTAGCTATATATTCATTATCTTTTCTTATTTTGTCAATTTTATATAAAATTATTTATATGTATATATATTGTTTGAATGTTTGTTATAGTATACACTAATTTTGCATGATTGTTTGTAATTATAAAGTTAGAGTTGCCCTCTAACTTTCCGCAGAATATTGCACCAAGTATTAGTAGAAATGATGTTGTACAAGCTG
>ML793230.1:106405-136564 GCA_009831015.1 Picea engelmannii
ATTGTTTGAATGTTTGTTATAGTATACACTAATTTTGCATGATTGTTTGTAATTATAAAGTTAGAGTTGCCCTCTAACTTTCCGCAGAATATTGCACCAAGTATTAGTAGAAATGATGTTGTACAAGCTGAGGAACATCATGATGACCAAGCAAATGAGGATCTCATGGAAGAAGATGATGGGACAAATCAAGTTAATGATCCCATGGAAGAAGATGATGGGACAAATCAAGTTAATGATCCCATGGAAGAAGATGATGGGACAAATCAAATGATCCAAGATTTGTTTTCGCAACCGGATGAGGATGGGGAAAATGTTGGTATTTATTTTGAACCTCTATTAGAAAAGGAAAATAAATGACTTTATGAAGGATCAAGAGAAAATATTCTCTCTGCTACATTGTTGCTGGTGAACTTAAAGGTTATGAATAATTTTTCAAACACTTGTATGACATAGATACTAAGGTATGTAATATGTTTCATCTCATACTGTACATAAATGTTGATTTTTTAATATATTTTTTTTAGTGTTAATTAATGTGTAAAATAAGAATGCATTTTTTACGATTAATATTCTCACATTAACTAGTTGTTTGTTATGTTGTATATTGTTAGGTGAATTTTTGTTACCATCGTCAAATATTTTACCTCACACATATCAAAGTTTGCATGCCATTATGAAAGACATTGGAATTGATTATCAAACTATAGATGAATGTCCTAATGAACATATTATATATTATGGACAACATGCTTCGAAAACCAAATGTCTGCAATGTCTTATCAGTAGATATCGAACCGATCAAGTAACAAAAAGGGTGCCTCAAAAGGTTCTTCGACATATTCCCATAATTCCACGTTTGCAGCAATTGTTCAAGTGTGAAAGCATAGCACAATTTATGGATTACCATGCACATAACAGAAGTGAAGATGGTGTTCCTCGAATGCTTTCCGATGGTTCTGCATTTAGGGAAAGTGAGGAAAAATGGGCAGATTTCAAAGATGAACCTCGTAATGTTAGTCTTTCATTGGCCGCTGATGGTGTTAATCCATTTGGAGAGCTTAGGTCTATTTACTCAGTGTGGCCTATTTTTGTTATCAACAATAACATTCCTCCTTGGATGTCAATAAAGAGGGAGCACATAATGTTTACAATGATTATTCTAGGTATTTGTTTACATTAATTATTTGAATTTAACATTTTCGTTTGTTTCAATTTTTGCATAATATCTTTTGTTTATTTATTTAATTATATATATTACATGATATCATTCCTTTATTAATTATGTGTAATTTCAAACAATTAGGTAAGTACCAGGTTAAATATATGAATGTATATATCGAGCCTCTTATCGACAAGCTACTAAATTTATGGGCTGACATGACAATGTACGACATATGTAAACCAATTGGGGAGAAGAAATTTAAATTCCATGGAATACTTTTATGGACAATTCATGATGCCCCTGGACTAACACATTTTTGTAGTATGTATAAGAATTCTAATATTTCTCTTGAATACTATACAATATTTTAATGTTATCATGGTGTATGTTTACTGTTTAAATAATCTCATCTTATAATTGACATTAATCCATTTGTTGTAGGTCTTCAAACAAAGGGTAAATTTGCATGTCCAGTTTGTGGCCCTGAGATGAAGTATCACCATTCAAAAAGTTTAGGAAAGATGGTGTTTGATGAGTATAGGCACCTTCTTCCTAAGAACCATAGGTATCATACTACTGAAAAACATCTTTTCAATGGGAAATAAGAGACTGGTTTAAAACCACGAAGAATGACACCTCACCTTTGGCGGTTGGAATATAATAGAAATCGTCAAGGTACTCAATTTCATAATGTATCGTAGATCATGTAATGTTTTGAATGTTTATTTTAATAATTGAATTTATTTTACTGTATTTGATAATTATATTTGTGATTTCTTTTATGCTTCATGAAGGCCACAATCATCGTGAAGGTATTAATAATGGGCTTCCACGAGGAATGAAATATTATCCCGCTCAATTCATAAGGTTTCCCTACTATGAGGAGCTAGAAATAGCTCATTTGTTTGATACAATGCATATCAAGAAGAATGTGACTGAAACGTTATGGCAAATCATAGATGGTAGGAGGGACAAAGACAAAATTGTCAAAATTTGTACTGACATTCAGGAAGCCAATCATGCAATGTGAAGTGTGATCCAATATTCAAATAGATCAGATGGAGTACTAGACCAAAATAACCTTCCATGGTTATTAACAGAGCAACAAAGCAATGTTGTAAAAGAGGTCATTCAAAGAATTAAATTTCCCACGGGTTTTACTTCAAACATAAAAAATATCTTAACGAAGAAAGACAAATTTGGTGGGGTAAAAACACATGATTGGCATACCTTCATTAAGGTAATAATTTTGGTATACATATTTATATATATTGGCCTTACAGATCTTTTATTTATTTTTATTTTTTTTGCTTGTCTACTTTGGTTGAAGCAAATAAAGATTCATTTTGTTGTTACAGTATGTTCTACTGCTATCTCTCCCAAATGACTTTGACAACAACATCAAACAAGTTATATATGATCTTGGAAAATACATGAGGTAAGACGTAGTTTTGATTTATATGCAAAATGTTCTTTCAAATTATTGTTGTACTTAATGACACGTGTTTTACTTGTAATGTAATGCAATATATTATATTATGTTATGTTGAAACATGTTATTTTCTTGTGTCACGATCTCATGTAGATGGTTGTAATTGAAAGAAATCCATGAAGATGATATAAAGTATTGGAAGAGAGAAATTCCTCGTCTAATGTGTGAAATGTAAAAGTATATACCTCCTACATTTTTCAATGCAAAAGAACACTACCTCATACACCAAGTTGAGGAGATTGAAATTTGTGGACCTATTCACACAAGGTCAATGTGGATGGTGGAGAGGCACTTGAAATCATTGAAGGCGTTGTTTAGACAAAGAGCACTTCCTGAGGGTTTTATGGTGGAGGGATATATGGTATATCAATCCATGGTGTATATTAGTCAGTATCTTCCTAAATTAGCAATGCCAACTATGGATGCAGTGGATCGCATTTGGGATGTGAACTCCATCAAAAAATTTGAAGATCAGGAGCATCTATTGGGGAAAGGTAGAATGAAAAAAATGAGGTAATATATTAATAATTGTGAAAAATTATATTAATAATACATATAAAGTTTCATTTTTGTGTATATGATCATACTGATTAATATATTAATATGATTTATTTCATAAATTATAAATATTTATAATTGACTTCATATTGTATGCTATAACTAATATTTAATATTGGTGAATTATGTTTTTTTGATTCAGTTGCTCTAGAGTGGGATGCACTACATTTATACATTGCAAACAATATTGACTGGATGAATGTATGGATTGAAAGATGTAAACAACATAATGGAGGTAGGTTATCATGGAAACGACTGTCTGAATTGGTTAGAGAAGCTCGTCGTAACAGAGATGCCAATGTTACATAGAGGGAAATTGATCTAGCATATGGTTTGAAAGATGTACAGGTAAGCAATTTCACCCATTTTATTCAGTTATTTTATATTATACTAATGTGACTACATGTGTACTGCATTTTTCAGATACTTTCGAAGTTATATAAATATATGTTAATTTATTAATTGACAATGCATCTTTTACATATCTGACATATTGCAGTTGAAACACCACAAGGCTATGTGGTGCAATGGTCGTAAATTTTGCATCAAACAATTGGATGAAACGAGGAAAACTTCTGATAGTGGGATAATTGCAGTATTCCAGGTTACTAATGTTTCCTCTAGGAGTGACAGACATCCCCGAGAGTCTGAAAATAGATACTATGGGTATTTAAATGCTATACTTGAGTGTGACTTTAATTCCTTCAAATTAGTTTGGTTTGATGTCAAATGGTATAGGTTACGAATGCATGAACGTGATGAGAAAAAAACTATTATTCAACATGCCAATGGATTTCCAATGATTAAAACGACGATGTTTGAAAGAGGACATGATTGCTATGTTTTTCCAAGCCAATGTGAACAAGTCGTTTAATCAAATGTTCTAGGTGAAAGGGAATGGTCATTTTTTGTTATATATGATCCAAGAGGAAGGCCAATTAAGTATACTCATTTACAGGAAGGAGATGATATTGAAGATCAAGAAGATGATTCGACAGAATATCAGACAGAGCCGAAAGATCATGGAGGGTCGACAAATGAATAAGACGAAGAAGATCATGATCTAGGCATAGGAGACAATATTGCAATTCCTGATGATGATGTCGATGAAAATATGCTCGAAAATGACATTGATGACGATGATGATATTATCAATCATTTCAACATCGTTTCAGAACCAGATGATGATACAAATGTCAAGTTCGATGAAGAAAATCAAGATAGAGAATAAGGATGATTACATAGATGTTGAAATTGGATTAGGTACGTGACTATATACTATTTTAATTTTTATGCATTGTTCTCTTAAAATAATTTATTTTTAATGGCATGGGTTAATTACATGTTTTTAAGTTTTATGTGACGTTTTTATATCCTAGGTTACATGTTGTTTACTTATTATTTGAAACCTGAAAATAGTTGTCAATATCGTAAAGTACGTGGTAGACTAAAAATATCATTTAGAAACACATAATTTCATGTACCTTCATTAAGTTTTGTTTTTGTATTTTCTATGCATGAATCTTAATAGGACGTTGCTTTCAATTATTTTATATTTTATAGATTGGGTTTTGGGGATCAATTGAGAGTGATGTGAGGGGGAGGGGAGGGGCCATGTGAGCTTCCATGTTCACATGGTTGGCCTTTTTCAGTAGAGGATAAATTATTCTTGAAAACAAGAGAATCTCTTTCATTTTTATACCATCATGATCGTATAAGATTTCATCAATATTGTTACCTATTTGAATCTTCTTAGAATTGAGATTTGTTACATAGTCGTTGAAAAAAGAAAAAATACTTATGTATGCACTGAAATTTGTCATGGATAGACTATTGGCATGTCTTAATGATATGGGAGGGTTTCTGGACTCAAATTTGAGTGACACGCCCACTTTCTTCCATCATCAATTCATCATGGAAACCATAAACCCTATTTTTCATATGTTCTAGTAGATATGTTAATGATCCCAAGTTTCATATTTGTATTTGATTGAAGGTCCAGCTAGTGTGAAAAGTATCAAATTGAGATTTCAAGTTGATAAACGAAATATGAAATGAATCCAAGCATCATTTGATATCGTCGCAAGAGAGACGAATGTAAATAATCTTGCTACAAATTTGCTATACTATCGACGAAAAAAGTTCATCGATAATTTTATGCCATTAGTATGTAATTTTGTACAAAAATAATGGATCTTGGGGACTACACCATGCTCAAGGAATGAGGAATGAGGAACGATGGAGGAACGAAAATTGCACGAGGACTAGACACCGGCAACATGGACCTGTGAATGGGGCCAACATTGAATTTTTTTCAAACAGTTTCTGTAAGCACTGAAATTTGTCATGGATAGACTATTCGCATGCCTTAACAATATGGGAGGGTTTCTGGACTCAAATTTGATTGACACACCCACTTTTTTCCATCATCAATTGATCATGGAAAACATAAACCCTATTTTTCATATGTTCTAGTAAATATGTTAATGATTCCAAGTTTCATATTTGTATTTGACTGAAGGTCCAACTAGCTTGGAAAGTATCAAATTGAGATTTCAAGTTGATAAACCAAATACGAAATGAATCCAAGAATCATTTGATATCGTCGCAAGAGAGACGAATTTAAATAATCTTGTGATGAATTTGCTATACTATCGACGAAAAAAGTCCGCCGATAATTTTATGCCATTAGTATGTAATTTTGTACAAAAATAATGGATCTTGGGGACTACACCATGGTCAAGAAATGAGGAACGAGGAACAATGAAGGAGGAATGAAAATTGCACGAGGACTAGTGTTGGCATAGGGGCAGACCCAAGGCTCAACGCTCAAGAGCTCACCAACAAAACCCTAACTACCGACCCTTTTGGAAACACCTGCGAAGCAGATGAAGTCTCACCCAAGGTAGAGGTAGGGGTGGTTGCAAGAATCAGGTGTCTGAAACCTTAGCTGGGACACAGATTTGTGATTATATTTCTTACAACACACTTAGCATCAGTTATTCCTTAGCATACATTCATTAATATACTTCACATAAGGCACAAAGAATCGTAGTGAATACTATACTAAGAATGATTTAGTGCTTATCCACAGAAATATAGGTTAGATTCAACAGATCAAGCACTAAGCATCTCATATATCAGATCTAATGTTCATTCATTCATCAACAACACAGAGCATAACTAGATCTACTTAATCACATCAAGCACTTAGCCAAGAAAGAGATAAATACATAAGAGCGAAGCACAAAGCACTATACACACAGTTACCGTGGTTCACCCCCACACTGGGGCTACATCCACAAAGCCTTATTTATATTATCATGGTCAAGCAGTTACATCACAGAGCTCTAATGACCCTTACTTTTCACAGGACAAAAGATCTGCACAACTTGCTAGATCCTTCTCCCTTACTCTTCAAACTATAACAACCTGCACTTAGCTCTCCGATATCATGCACAAAGCACTCTAAGATACATCCAGTCACATATATCCAATTACTATCACTAAGCTTTCATTCATACATCACATAGATGTACTACATTACTATCTCCTTCATATCTTACTATCTACATTGCCTATTTATAGATTACAAAATGGGCCTAAATGTGGGTAAACCCATGGGCCGACATCCCTTTCCCATTACATCAACCCAAAACCCTAAAATGGACCGCAAAATAGGTCTTGCTTCCTTATTTTCTTCTTCGCGTTGCGCTCCTTCCTTGGCAAGTTGTCGCAGTCCCAAAAGTGGTCAAGTATGACCAAGTACTCTTCAAAACTTGGTCAAGGGTCAATAGGCCCCCAACACTCACCTATGACTCATCTCGAGTCACTCAGGTCTGACCAATTCCGCTTTGAATGCCTCGATCTTGGCTCGAGCATCTTTGACCTACTGCAATGCGACAACTTCTTGTTTAGTAAATTTCTGGATTACTGTGTCATTGAGCGGTCCTTCCAGGCGTTGTTCTGTAGTGATGACACCCTATTCAAGTTCAGCTCCCTGGATTTCAATTTCGGTTAACAGTTGGCATGCCCTCTCTTGGAGTGGTTGCAGTCGTTGAGAGACGTCCATTAATTTACTTTGCAACATATGTACTTGTTGTTGGGCTGTGCATTTCTCTGCAAACCTCTTCATTCTTTCGATTGGGGTCACGGACTTCAGCTGCGCTTGTAGCACATCTGCATGTTGCTTTGTTTCATGGAGCTATGCCTCCAATGTATTCAATTATGGATTCTCTGCGAGGGTTTCATAGGTTTGGGCGCTTCTGGTGCTTAGCTGCCTACATTCCTAAGCCAAAGTTTTTAATTGATTGACTGCGCTTCGAGCAGTGGCCTCTCTTAGATCTCTTATATCTTGGGGTGTCTCAGGCACAGTGCTGAGCTCCAGATCCATGATGCACTGTTGAAGTTGCTAGATTACTGCTTCCAGTTGGGTCACCTGCTATGGAAGACAATCTTCCATCTTCACTTCTATGATCATCACAGAGCGCAATGCCTTGTGAACTCTTTCTTGTGTTTCAAGTTTCTCTGCTAGCAACTGGTCCTTGCTCTTCTGTAACTGGGCTTTTTCCTCCTCCCATTTGGCTTGTAAGTCAAGCTTCTCCTATTCTTCCTTTCTCCATTTCTCTTCACGTGCACTCTGTGCTTGCACCAAATCCTGGGTAGCTTTCGCTATGTTTTCTTGAGCTCATCGAAGGTGAGCTTCGACTTTCTCGGCGATCTGGCGTAACTGTGTGGGCTCATCACTTGTTCTTGATATTTCCATTGTTAACGACATCGTAGAAACTTCTTTGCTAGAATGAAGTGCCTGCTGCGCTTCTTTGAATTCACCCGTGATATGGAAGAATAGTTCATCCTTCTTTGCTTCTTTCTTTTCCGTGAGCTCTAATGAAACATCATTCAACATGGTAATTAAGAAGTCAAAATCATCTGGGGTAAGCATAGTCTTAAGCATGGTCCGGGTGGCCTTATTTTTATTTCTAGATGAGGGCTTCGGTGGGGTAATCTTCCTTTTCTTGGAGGGATCTTCCTCGTCCCTAAGCAGGGTAACCTTCCCTTTACTTTGTTCAACTTTTGTGCCCCCTAGTTCTTCATCATCACCTCCCTTTGCAGGTGAGAGTGAAGCAATCCTTGTGGATGTGATGTGGATATCTTGAACTTCCACATCCTTCTTAGTCTTGCGTGGTCCCGGTGTATCTGACATAGCTTCAGGGATATCTACGTCGGACATCTCTATGGGGTCTACTGCAACAAGGAGGTATGTCGACCATTCCTTGGTAATCTTCTCCAGGTCATCTTCTGTCAGCTTGTAATATGACTGGATTTGTTGTTTGTGCTCATCTGGGCACACTGTGATGTAGGTGAAGTGACGATCCACACTGAATTTATCAAAGCTCAAAACCTATGAAGAGTGTTGGGTGTAATGTGCGGTGTAGACTGAATGACATTCCTCAATTGAGTGTAGTATGCATGGAAGATGACATTGGACTGCCATTGTTTGTTCATGTTGTAGAGTAACACAACATACAAAACTTCACGACCAGGGGTTCGAAGGGTTCGATCTCCAGAAATGTGGCTCCCTCGGGTAGTTTGCACATGATGAAGGTGATGAGTATGAGAAACCAGCTAAAGTGGAACTCATACCCTTGGTCCTGCGCTTGTCTATAGTCAAGCTCTAGTTGATTTATAAGTTATTTTGCCCAATTCATTTGTAGTCCCTCCGTGCACTTCCCTGCGAGGTCAACTACAAATCTGGTCACCTGTGTAGGTCTGTTTTTTCAGACTAACTTGCCTGCGATCAGCTGGCAACCAAAGCGTACTACTGCATTCTCAATGGAGGCTACCTTGTAACCTCGCGTGCCTTTATCCAGATCACCATATGTGTATTTTATTCATTGAGTGAGAAGATGATCTGCGGTCTTTCTAGGGTAAAAGTCCTGCGGGTCAGGGCCCTGCATGCTTAGCCTAGTGAGTCGATTGATCAGAATCAGATCCATGGTGATGTGTCGGTCCAACCATAGGTATCCTCCATGGTAATAGGATAGCAACAGGTGAACACAGGCATTTACTTCCTGATGCCTCCCAAAATGTGGAATCTTCATTACGCTGAGGAGGGTTGACTATGCAAGGTTATGGGTCCATTGTTGTGGTACAATCTTGGGGTTCTTTCCTTTCGTAATAGTCAAATACTTGTGCAGGGATAGCATAATGTATACCTTGCAATATCCAAGGTTAAAATCACTGAATTTCAGCATGGTGAGCTTCTCGTGGTCAACATGAACTACGCGCACCCATTTCGGGAGGTACGCAGTGACTACAACATAGTTGAAGTCTCTGGGTACAGAGTCTCGATTCACTGGTCCGCTTAGTGGTGGGATATATTTAGGCAAGATGCTCGAGATCATGTTCATAGTGGAAAAGTCATTTCCTAGCTTAGATCAACTATCTGAAGGTGGTCGGGATGGTCCTACTCGAGCATTGGAGGGGGAAGTTGGTAGTACACCCGAGGACAATGCCTGTACACCTGTAGACATTCTGCGTACTGACATGACTCTCTCAGCCATTAAATCAATTAGAACTTCTTCAACAATTTTCTCAGCATCACTGAGCTCGTTCGACATACAAACTTGGTTCAGCTGGCTCAGGTGCAAAAGGAATTCAGAGACGATAGGGAATAGTAAGGCAATGATCTCAGGGTTCGCACTTAGATTCTCAGTTAGCAAAAAGTATTCTTGGTGCGTGGCACGGCAGGTTAAGTAAGAAATCTCAGCAACGGTCTTCTTGCAACGGACATGGGGCCTTCATTAACTCCGTTCTATCCGTTTTGGTGCTATCCAATGGTCTAGTGGTAACCCATAACTGCTTTTTGATCTGTTCGGAGCGACAGTCGAATAGGTATATCAATTCCAACAACTATATTACTTCGTCATGGCAGAGTATTCTATGTTTTGTTCTGATATCTTGACAAAGCTCCAATTCTACAATTCTTCTTGCTATGAAGTGTCCTCTAGAACCCCTTGTAACCTTACAGTATTAGCCCTTTTCTTTCTTAACTTCCTATCCTTCTTCCCAGTGAGTTTCATCTCAGTAATGATTTTACCATTCTGATGTTTATCTTCTGTGGTATTAGTTACTTTGCGCCGTGGAAAATCTTTCTTAGGGTTCCTTGATAATACTTCTTCTGTATCAAAAATAGGTAACTCGATCTTCTGCGGATCCTAAAGTGTTCTCTTAGCTTTGACATCAGAGGTACTAATATTAAATATCTGTGATCTACTCTTATATTCTTCAATCAAGTGCATGATTCTTCTGGTCATAAAGTCTTTTAACTCTTGCTTCTTTTGTTCCAAAACTTTCTCTTCTTCTCTTCGTCTGGCATGTTCTCTATCAATCCAGGGTTTTCCTATGAGCATGGTAAACGGGGCGTTGTCTTAAAAAAATTTAATGATCTCAAAGTCTTCCTCTGTCGAAGTTCCATTGACAGTCATAGGTATCTGGGCGAGCCTTCCACATAGGTTTACTATCTTTCCTCTGAAGAAACTTGTTCCTCCTAGGGAAGGGATCATGGCAGGATTCCCTATAGCTTCCCAAGTTCTTTCTGGCATAATGTTCACTTGCACTTCTTCATCAAGAGTACAGTCAATGTCAAAGTCCCCTATTCTTTCTTCATTTTTCTCCTTTTCTTTGAAGATCTCCGATATCCTAACATGTCAGTGGTCATTCAAGGTATCTTTCATCTGTAGCAATATATTTTCTTATTATTTCTAGGTTTCTTCTATAATCTTGGTCTCTTGATCTCCCTCAGGGTTTTCTTGTTCCATATTCAGCTTCTCAAGCCTAGCAATCATTCTAGGGAAATCCAATACTTCATGGTCCATAGCCTTACAATAGAGGCAACTAGGTCTTCTCCCAGGGCATTCTTTAGCAAGATGTCCTAGTCATCTGCAACTATAACAAGGGTTAATCTTCTCGTCCGTTTAGATGTTCCCCAACTCCTTCTGTATTGCGCACCAAGATCATGGTGGCTAGCCTGCAAAAAACTTTTTCTAGGATCCTGCATCCACTTGTTAGTCCAGACATTCTTTCGATGCATAGGTATAACATATCTATCACTATATTTATCAGATCTATTCATATCAAACTTTGTTTAATCTATTAATGCCCAAGTTTTGAAGCTAGGAAATAATCTATCAAACATACCTAGATCCATGCTTTAGAAGCAAAAAAATTCACTTATCTTACTTCAACAGAGCACAAAGCTTCTAGATCTAAGACTTTTAACTATTCTTACCTTTATCAAGGCATAGAGCTTACAGATATTACCTTTTTCTTCATAGATCTGACTTCTTTTCTTCAGAACTGACCTCTCTTTCTTTAGATATGACCTCTTTTCTTGGCACAAAGCTTCACAGGTCAAACAGAACACTGTGCACTAGAGCAACAGATCTACGCACAGAGCTTATTTCACATAAAGATTCTTCTTCTTTAGTTCCCAACAATCACAGTTCCATGTCCCAGCAATAGAACCATTTGTTGGCATAGGGGCAGACCCAGGGTTCAATTCTCTAGAGTGAACCAACAAAGCCCTAACTACCGACCCTTTCGGAAACACTTGTGAAGCAGATGAAGTCTCACCTGAGGTAGAGGCAGGGGTGGTTGTAAGACTCAGGTGTTTGCAACCTTAGCTGGGACACAAATCTGTGATTATCTTTCTTACAGAGCACATAGCATAAGTTATTCCTTCTCATACATTCATTAATATACTTCACAGAAGGCACAGAGAATCACAATGAATACTATACTAAGAATTATTCAGTACTTATCCACATAAATATAGGTTAGATTCAACAGATCAAGCACTAAGCATCTCATATATCAGATCTAATGTTCATTCATTCATCAACGATACAAATCATAACTAGATGTACTTAATCACATCAAGCACTTAGACAAGAAAGAGATAAATACATAAGAGTGAAGCACAAAGCAATATACACACAGTTATCATGGATCACCCCCACCCTGGGGCTACGTCCACAAAGCCTTCTTTATATTATCATGGTCTAGCAGTTATAGCACATAGCTCTAATGACCCTTACTTTGCACAGGACAAAATATCTGCGCAGCTCGCTAAATCCTTCTCCCTTTCTCCTTAGACTATAACAACCTGCACTTAGCTCTTCGATCTCATGCATAGAGCACTCTAAGATACATCCAGTCACACAGATCTAATTACTAGCACTAAGCTTTCATTCATACATCACATAGATGTACTACATTACTATCTCCTTCCTATCTTACTATCTACATTGCCTATTTATAGATTACAAAATGGGCCTAAACGTGGGTAAACCCACGGGCCAACATCCCTTTCCCGTTACATCAACCCAAAACCCTAAAATGGACCCCAAAATAGTTCTTGCTTCCTTATTTTCTTCTTTGCGTTGCACTCCTTCCTTGGTAAGTTGTCGCAGTCCCAAAAGTGGTCAAGTATGACCAAGTTCTCTTCAAAACTTGGTCAAGGGCCAACAACTAGACACTGGCAACATGGACCTGCGAATGGGGCTAACATTGAAATTTTTTCAAGCAGTTTCTGTAGGCATTGAAATTTGTCATGGATAGACTATTCACATGCCTTAACGATATGGGAGGGTTTCTAGACTCAAATTTGACTGACACACCCACTTTATTTCATCATCAATTCATCATGGAAACCATAAACCCTATTTTTCATATGTTCTAGTAGATATGTTAATGATTCCAGGTTTCATATTTGTATTTGACTAAAGGTCCAGCTAGCTTGCAAAGTATCAAATTGAAATGTTCAATGTCCGTCTTTTAATCTAGAGTAGTGTTATTTCATATTTTGATCATCCTAGGGCTTAATCAAAAGTAGATATATATTTCATACTAGTGCATCAACAACACAATTTTTCTCTCTAGGAACTACTTCGATTGTAAAATCATCAAATAGTTCGATGGTATCCCATATTGCATTTCTGCATTTTCAACCTTTAATTATTAGGAAAATATGTGTGTTTTACTTTTAATATAGTGAGATTAGATTCCCCAATTGATTTTAATCATTTTATTCCCATATCAATTGATTTTAATCATTGATATTCAACTTGGTATCTCATCATTGGTTCCCTATGAAGTGTGACATAAGTACCCTCACAAGTTGGGATGGTTGCATATAAGATAAATCCATTCGAATATTACTACCTAAACATGTAGCCCAATTTTCAGACAATAACATTCCCCAAGCATTTGGTACATCTACGACTATCACATCCATCAATACAAAGATGTCTGAATATGCAGCTGGACTGACCTTCAAATCCTTGATAAGAACACACACCTTGATTTCTCTCTATCTACACCACATACGTTCCAATATGGTGTTGTACTCTTTAGACCTAATTGGTTCATGAATTGCAATGAAATTACATTGGTTGAGGCCCTATAATCCAACATGCATTGATGAAGAATAATTTCATTTAGTACCAAGGTTATGAAGAAAGGTGCATGACTCATGTTTTTCCTATCTTGATGAATGGTTTTCAAAATCAAGGGTTGGTCTTTTTTTGCTTCTAGATTAAGATACTTCTTCACCTTGTCCATTTGTGAGGGAATCTTGATTAGCTTTGAAAGGGGAACTAGAACTGTTATCTTAGCTAAAACATTAACTACATTGACATTTAGTTTCACACTATCGCTAGTGGTACTCTTGTTAGATGGCAATGAAGTCACTGGACTATTATTCAAAGGTAGAGGTGACCTACTCCATGGTTTTCTTTGTGGATCAAAATCACTAGATTGTAAAATCTCCGGTAATTTATTCCTTCTCATGTATTAAATGTATTTATGTTTCCTAAGATTTTTTTTGGCTTCTTCACCTATAGAGTTCAACATGGTCATCCTCATAAACCTAGCAATGGTAACACTTCTTTTGACCAGATGGGTTTTTTGTTGGATGTTATATATGTAATCAAGGTCTTCAACAAAATTTAAACTTTCAGGGCCACTAGAGTCTTAAACTTATAAACCCTAATATAAACTCTCTATCCCCTACCATCTATAATCTCAATAACCCATATCTCATTAACTAATAATAGAAGCCTTGGTATCTATAAAGACATATAATCTCTAATCCTTACACATTCTATTGCATCTAACTAAAATAAAAGTGGATTCCTATACCCTTTGATCCATAACCCTATAACCCATCTCATTCCTAACCCATATGAATCCCAACAAAAATAACCACTTCCATGGTACATTATAACCCATAATATAAGACACAACCACTACAACTCCTAATCCCTGAAACTTATAACACCTATAAAACTTATACTTAGCTTGCACCTCAAGAAATTAATGATATAAAGCATGGTAAGGGAATGACACTTCTAACCAACAAAACAAAACACCAGAAACTTCATAACACCTCGTACCAAAGGAACAAAGTTCATATTATAAAAATATCACAATTGGTTTTCACGAAAGCTATAAGTTGTTTAATTCTGATCAATGGAGGATACCAAAAATATTAGGTCAAAATCAACAATGTCCCATTTGCAAGATAATCCCTTTAGTCCACCAATATCAATGGTACGAGTTTAGTCATCACAATGTTGGTTACAAGTCTTGTCTCATCCATCATAATAGATTTGTGTGTGTGTTTTTTATGGAACCTGTTATCTCCTAAAATAACACAGTCGGTTTCGTTCATTTAGGTGATAGGAACCGATTGAAAAATACTTTTCTAAAATTTTTAAGGTTCATTTTTGAGAGCCTTATGTTTGTAATAAATTTTGAAAAACAATGATTTTGGTTTTTATTTCAAAAAGGTCAAATCATAGGTTTTGGTGGTTAAGTGCTTCTCCAAAAGCGCTTCTAAACCACTGAAAGCCTTAGCTTTCGACAGCTTAAATGAGAAATTCGGGGCTATTTTAGCCACCGAAATCACAGGATCTTGGAATGAGTCAGCACGTCCTTTCACACGCCTGAACCGTCGGGATTGAGGTTTTATAATTGCAATTGGTTGCTGAAAAGACAAGAGGAAAACTATTTAGAGACTTGGATCTCATTTTTGCATGATATATCGAATCTTTTCAAGTTGTTGTTTCATCAAATCACGTGGTTGTGTACCTACCATCAATTAGTTAACAATCATGATTGTTTCAAATCCTAAGCCACTCTTTCTCATCCCTTGTAATCAGCGCCACTCCTTAATGCATATCCCATACTGCTCGTCCCTGTCGCAGCCAAGCCAAACCCTCCTAATTCTACGCTATATAGTTTTTCTCCAAGCCCGATTTTCCAATTGCAGTTGTACAGGAACATTTCAACAAATGAATAAAGGAGGACCAACTCTGAGGAAGGAGCTTGATGATATTAGTTACCTGGAATCGCACTCAGAGGTATGTCAACTTTTCAGGGATGCAAGTTGCTACAATTTTTGTAAAACATTGCAGAGCTCTCACCAGCAGGTGGCAGAAGCTTTTGATCCGACTTTCGATGGAAGAAAAGTAGTCATCGGTCAAGATGAATTCTAGGTGGATGAAGCCCTCATAGATGAGGTAACAGGGCTTCCTAGGACAGGAGAAAACTGGTTCAAAACCACTGTCACAAAGGATATTGAATTTAGTTCCTACTTGAAACCAAAGCACAAGTGTTTGGTATGGAAGAAAGACATTCCTATGTTTTTTTTTAAGAGAAATGGAAACATTTATTAAAATCCATTCTTGTTTATATAACTTGTGAAGGTAGATACAATAGGGTGATGATCTACCATTTTAAACTCATGAACCATTTCACTGGTAGAACCCCACTCAATCTTCCCTATTACCTCCTTAGAAGCTTGACTAATATGGCTCATCAAGTCAAGGCAAAGCCAAGCAAAGTTGCAGGCCGATTATCTCATCATGGTTTGATTAAGCTTTTGGTTTGTGAGATGTTGTAGAGAAGGAACAAAGAATGAAATTACTTCTTGTTTTGGAACGAATTTCAGATTGATGTACAACCAGAAGATAAGAAGAGTCCTTCTTCAAGGAAGTCTTCTACTCCCAGAAGTGGAAAGAGGAAGAGGAGAGCCATCTCTCCAGTTGTAGTTGATCATCCCTCTCCATCCTCTAAGCCTAGAATAACTAAGAAAAAACTGTATTTTAGCAAGGAAGCATGCAGTAGATCCCCCAGTAAACAAGAGGGTTCTTAATCTCCCCTATACAGACTCAGAGGAGGAAGATCACCAGTTTGAAACAGGGCATCAAGAGCACCAATTTGAAACAGGGCATGAAGAGCACCAGGTTGAGATAGGGCATGAATATAAAATGTATGTAAATCCATTCACAATGAGTTATGGAGATATTCCATCACCTACACCCAAATAGGAGCATGAAATGCAAGCTGCAGAGGCATCATCTAGCAAGTCAAAGAAAAACAGATCAAAGAAGATTAAAAAATTCAGAGAGAAGATAGAGCAACAGGAAGTGCTAGAGAGGGTAATTAAAACCATATATGAAATTCTATCAAAGAATTTTGTAGAGACCAGTGCAACCTTAGAAACATTGGCACATGAAAGTATAAAAGAAAAGAAGAAGAAGAAGAAGATTGTAAAAGACTACAATAGTCTATGGAGAGTATCTATGCATTTGAAGAAAAAGGTCAGGTCATTAAGGTTGCAAGCTAGGTCCTCAAGACCTCAGCCTCAAACACCTGCTAATCTTGAAACCTTAGCAGATGCATCCATCCATCTGAATGACCCAGAGGCAGCCAACAATCCTACAACCATTCCAAAAATTGATCAAGATGCAGAGGCTTCCGTCCATCAGCCATAAGGTGTTTAAAGCTAAGACAAAAGGTATTGTGCAATTTTGTTAACTTTCACTAAGATAGAACTTTCGGTGGCTTAGGAGAACATTTCAACTATTCATTAGCCACTGAAAGCAGAGCTTTCGGTAGCTAATCGGCCCAGATTTTGTCTATTCTAACCACCGAAAGCACTGATAGGGTAGAAAGGTAGTGTTTTTGCATAGATCCAAGTTTTTCTTATCCAAATGCCTCAGGAACAGTTCCAATTGATAGATAATAATTAAAGACATCCTTATCAAGAGTATTTTTTGATTTTGGAGATGCCCAACAAGGCGGAAAGGCCAAATTGGTTAGCTATTTTCTGGGAAAAAATAGTTTTGTTGCCAAAAGGTGGCATTTTCAACTTCTCTCATATCTTATGAAGATCCATTAGCCTT
The DNA here is from genome assembly GCA_009831015.1 of Picea engelmannii. NCBI lineage: Eukaryota > Viridiplantae > Streptophyta > Pinopsida > Pinales > Pinaceae > Picea > Picea engelmannii. Next base: position 123,873 of record ML793230.1, read on the forward strand.
GGAAGGATTACTACATCTGCTGAAGAGTTTGAAGGACATGAAGATTACCTAAGATCAGGAATTGACCTATTTTATAGGATCTCTGCCTATTTTCTTAGGTCAGTTATTGACTTTCTATTTTCGGTAAATTTGATCCAGTATCCTAGGATCTGGATACTGTTTGTAAAGGATATAAAGCCAAAAACATTTGAGGAACCAAGGGTTCAATTTTGGGTTCTAAACCATACTACTATTGTGATACATACATTTTCTTAAATATATTCAGCTTGCAAGTTTCCTTCATTGTTATTGTCAAACGTCCTTTTCATCTATGTTCTATGCTTATGAGTTGAATGATATTCTTTGTCTCTGTTTAATATTCTATGGTGACTGTCATCTTACCTTTGATTATTAAGCAAAGATCATAAACATTCACTGCTATTTTATCGACCCATCATATATATTGTTTTATGTATGTTTTGGTTGATAGATTAGTTTCTTTATCCATTTGATTCACAACCTATCTAATAATTACTCTTGAAGGCCTTGTATTGTTTGATTATAGCTAGATATTCATCTTGATCCAAAAATTACCCCTTATTGAGAAAACCATTGCAAAAGTAATTAAGTTACCAAGCATATATGAGATACAACCTATGAGAGTTTCTTGGAGTGATAACATAGCTTAAACTTGGACAATCATTACAATATTTCAAAGGAAATATTACCAAAGAAACAACTATGAAAAATTTCTGACACAATGTCTTGTTGAAATGATTTTATTTTGTTTAATGCTCATTATTAATTACAGACATTGTTTCACCCATAACTAGGATTGTATTTACATCACACTAACATCTAAAATAATATATTATTATGTTTATTATAACATTAAAAGAGAGATTGTCATATTAATTACTACTTTAACATATATATAACAAGCAACTTTGATAGAATCCCAAATGAGACAACATATTAAAACACTAGTATGATCATTTTGGCATCATAAGTAGAGACCCAAAACATGCCTAACATGCCTCATTTTCGATCAAGATCTCCTTTTGGTCACATGGTTCTCCATAACAACTTAAAATAACTAAACATATAAAACCTTTGATTAAAGTTTTTAACAAATACTAGTTTTTTAAATGTCAATTATTATTTTATGTTAATAACCTAGATTACTGTTGGGCCTCAAAAATGTCACATTTATATCTTCTTTTTCCTTCACTATTCCTTACATTTCATCGTCCCGTTAACCTTCCATCATACCATTTCCATAATGATACTTGGGTTTCTCCTTATTATTTTCCATTGTATTCATTTTAGTATTATAAGTGAATGTATGATTAAATCTTAGAAAAATGACATATTTTCATTATATATCAAGGTTGGATGAGTTTGATGATGTGTGCAAGCATATGTGAAGATTTCAACAAAGTCAAATATTACCACCTAGCCTCAAATTCGAATTTCGTCTTCAAGCTTTGAAGATTTGAAGAATATTTGGGACAATCATTCAAGCATATTCAAAGGAGAAGATCAAGGAGATTTTGATAGGATATATTATCCAAGATATGAGTGGAGGATTTGAAGGAATAAGTTGAGAGAATAGTGGATCTGTAATTATGACACTCTTCAAGACTTTCATGTATATAAGAGAGTGTTCTCTCTTCATGGGGGGACATCATGTAATGGATAATTTGGGAAGTTGGAGTTAGAGATAAGAGATTAGACTTAGATCAAATTGAAGTCTTAGAAGGGGATTCTTAGCTTTGTTATTCTTTCATGCTTTGTCATTTGACTCTTGTAATATAATTTGACATTGATATATTGTGTGAGCTCACATATGTCTTTTGTCATTCAACTCTTCACATGTTGTATTGCTTTCCTAGATTAATTTCCTGCTTTTTTAGTTATTCTTTCAATGCCTTCCTAGATTAGTTTCATTTCAGAAATCTAGATTAGATTACTTCCACTTTAGTTCTACATATATAGTGTGTGTGCCTCGTAATCCTACAAACCTCGCATTGACAAATTAAATAGTTGGGCAAGTACTACAACAAAATCAAATGACAATATTTCCGCCTAACATTTTAGCGTCATTGTTGGGGAAGCACGATGGATTGAGGTTTAGTTTGATTATTCATGGTCCTAACTCTGAGGTGACATATGGGTAAGGGAATGTAGGGTGTGTTTCAATTTTTGCAAGAGTGGTAGTGTAAATTTCAATTCTAGTAATTTCAATTTCTTCAATTTTAGCAAATTCAATTTTTGCAACTGTGAAGAGGTTTTCATGTGTTTTAGCAAGTGTGATTTTCATTTTTTTTTTTTTTTTTTATTTGGATGTTGTTAGAACCCCTTTTTGCAATATGATTTAACTATGAGTGTCAGCTTGGAACAACTCGCTCAGATCATTGCGAAAGTCGAGATCTCCTCTTCTCACGAAGAGGAGATATTGACAGCAGCCACGAGCTTAAATAATCCTCCAAAAACGAACGAGGAATCAACATATGAGGAACTTGAGGAGGAAAATGAGGAGCTAAAGCATGATCTAAGAGAGGGAAACTACGCTTATGAAAGCTATATCGAACGATGGTTTCAAGCGACTACCAGGTTAGATTATTTTAATTTTTCTTTTTATTTTGTTAATTTACAGTTATAGCAACTAGATTCATTCACTCTCGAATATTTTCATTATTCATTTGAAAAATTGCCACTAAACATATTGATGTTACTGTTGCATGCTTGGCTACATTGGAAATTTGCCTACACGTAACTAATTTCTAATTCTAAATTAGCATAGAGTAGGTAGGATAACGCATAAAACACCGATAAGAAAATAGGATATCTAAATTGATTTCAGGAAATGAATGTCTTTGCGTCCATCCTTTGACCTGCAAATAAACACAATGAAATTTTTTTTTAGAACGAATAAAAACAAAACTAAATTTTACATGTTGTTACAACAAAATTTGTTTTTGCTGTTACAGCATGCTGATACAACGATTTTTTATTTTTTTTGCGGTTACAACATGTTGATACAACATTTTTTTTTTTTTTTGCTGTTATAACATGTTGATACAACGAAAATTTTACATGTTGTTACAGCATGCTGAAACAGTGAAGTTTATACATGTTGATGCAGTAAAATTTTACATGTTGAAACAATGACGCTTTTTGTTGTAACATTGGTTGAACTGTGCCACGATTGAACTATGTCTTCTTGGTTTGGTTTATTTCTAGTTTTGAGTAGCATCAATGCCACCTTGTCCTCCGTCCTTATCCTGTAGATGCCTGGAAATAACCCTGCACACAGAAACTGCCATCAACTTAAGCTTGCACATCATATGTGAATCATAGTTTTTATGGTTCTTATTTTTGTCACAAATACCAATCTATCTGCATTATACAAATATATCTATCACAAATACCTCGATGTGTTACATTGGCAAGCACCCTCTTCGAAAATCACCATCTTCGGAAATTAAATTCAAGATAAGTGGTCAGACGCTACTAACAGAATAATCTTTTGCAGCAACAAGAAAATCAAGTCAAAATGAAATCATTTTTCCTCATCGGCCTGGGAATAGGTTAATTGGGTGAGTTTGTTGCAACTCCACCCAACATTATAGGAAAAACAACCGAAAATCTCGATCAGTTCACTGAATAAGGAAGGAGATCCTTGCATTCTATTTTGATGCACGATGCGTTGCCTACCCGAATGATCCCTTATGATGGTTTCAACTGCTGAATCTATTCCATATCCATCAATCTCGGTGCATAGTCCAACTCTTCAGGTCAAACAAAACGCAAGAGGATCAACTATAATGAACATTTGTATATAGATCTCTATCTTGAACATCCAAATCTAATTCTCTAAATTTTGACTTTGGATCACGATCCTGATCACTAAGGTTTTGTAACAATCAACTCCACCTTCATTTAATTTATCCCCTATGAATCACCAGATCCTCACAGATCCTGCGGTGAATATTTATGTCGTGATTGTATGGTGAATATTGAATGGTGAAATCTATGTGAACTTTATGGTGATTTTGCAATGAATATTGAGCAGCGTGGTGATTCTACTGTGAATATTGAACATTGAACTCTATGGTGAATATTGAACGATGATTTTCAACGTGAATAATATTGAACGATGGTTATGTAGTGATTATAAACACTACATGGAAACTAAACCATCCAAACTCTACAGTGACAAATTATGCATAGATTCTAGCATATGTGGTGACTTTATTGCATGTGATTGACTATTCAAACCCTACCATGTTGATATGGTATAGCAGTGCCCTGTTGCGAAAGATCTCAGTGATCAATGAGATCAATGTGGCGTTGTAGCATTAAACACTCTGTCTCTGTTTTAAAATAATTATCATCAGATTGCATATACGAGATTGAGCTGGCATATCAAGAGAATAGGTTGTCTCTGTCATAAATCCTAACGATGAAATTATTCTTGTCGACCTTCACCTCATTATTATCTAGAGAAATCATAATTAAATTACGATTTATGGATATTGTGCTACCCTAATCGACTTACACGTATTCACTGTATTTGAATCTAGATGTGCAGTTTAACCGGTTTTTTGTTGTTTTACATGATGTGGCATTTGAGGGATATGGGAATATCAGGAACTCACTTTCAACATCTGGACTCAGAGAGATACACCCTTTAAAGGATTTTGATAGCCTGCATGGTTGGAACTCTTCCCGAATCACGATTTGATGAGGACATGTGTACAGCATTGGTGCAATGAGAAAGGAGACACCATGTGCGAGATATGACATCAGAAATACAAGCCTAGCTATAATTCCCCTCGCCCTACTCGTTTGGAAGACATCCTGTTAGATATCAGGGCAAGTTGAGAGATATCTGAAGCACAACTAGACCTGCGCAAGCCTCATCTTTTTGCAATGGTTTCAGCAGAGAGACACTTTTTGGAAATGGAATACGATGAATATGCATTAGCCAATGCAAGTGGTGCATCATGTTGTCATTCTACTGTATTGATTCTCATGGCTCTTATGCTTTTATGACATGCACTTGCCATAACTAGTTCTGGAGGAGATGAGGATACAACAACGTTTTTCACTCTTTTCATTCTTCGAGCTGTTGGATTTCTATTGTTGTGTTACATCATGGTTCGTGCATTGATTATTATATAGCGAAGATGATAGAGACAGGCAGCTGTAGCAACAGCTGAAATGGCCCTTCATCTACAAGGACAGGTTGAAGTACCAAATCATGAACATTTGATTAATGTGCACTGCTTTCACAGAGGTGTCGCTGCAATAAATATTGATCATTTGATTGCCGCCTGACATTTTGGGTCATCTAAGTGAAGTTTCTCATTTCTAGCGATTCGTCAAAACCAACATTTTGCATTTGAGGCATTCAATGGCCAAGGAAGGGTTCTGAATGACACACGATGTGATGTTCACGGCTGCGTGGCTTCATAATCTGGTGGACATCCCGGCTCATGCCATGGCATATGCTATATAACATGGTATACCAACAAATATGCCCAGGGACTGTGGGAATTGCATATATTCTCAGTGGAATTAACACAAAGAGCTCCCAGATTTCTTAGTCGTAGAGATATCCTTCTCTTTGGGAAGTGCTGAATGGAAATGACTTTTACAAGAATATGCATTCAGACTTATATGACCATAAGCCCATGATTTCAGTTCTAAAATCAACAATGGCAACTGTCACGATTGATGAAGACTAGTTCGCATGAAAATAGATGTTTTTGTTAGTTAACGTGATCTACTTCCTCTTTGTTTGGGTTGTGCGTAGTGGTGAATTTGATGGACATATTGTTTAAAACTGTCATATTTAGTTGGACATAAAGGAGCAAGGCGGCATAGGATACGTTTGTCATGGAAGCTGCATTTGAAGAGATTATCAAGGAGTGAATGATTGAGAAGGAGAAAATGGATTCGTTCAACCTGCCAGTCTTCTGCCCAAATGTTGAGGCATTGGAGAACATATTAAGGATGGAGAAATCATTTGAGATTGTGGAGAGAGTCCAGTTTTTCAACGGGTTCACTTTTCTTGCATCCAATTCCAGAGTATTACGTGCACAATCGAACTGATAATCTTGGAGCCTTTTCTTATTCACAAATGACATGAAGAATTTACTGCTGTGGGATTATAGATACCAGGATTGAATTCTTCTGACAGGGTTCTCTGTGTTGGAGTTACTTCGACAAAGGAAAGTCTCAGGGAGCTTCCACACCTTTAGATCTGATCCACAGTGACCTCATGGGTCCTTTTCTACATCCATCGATCAGAAAAGCGAGGTTTGTTCTCATTTTTGTTGATGATTTCTCACATTTTACTTTGATCTACTTTCTCAGGAAAAAATCCGAGGTCTTTCAACACCTCAAATATTTCAAAGCTTTGGTTGAGACACAGTCCAGAAAGAAGATCAAAGTCCTTTGAAATGATAACAGGGGAGAGTATGTGAATCATGAGATTCATAATCTTTTCCATGAGGCAGGGATTCAGTTGTAGCATACAGTTCCCTACACTCCACAGCAAAATGGAGTTGTTGAGTGGAAAAATAGATCTCTAAATCAGATGTCATCTTGCATGTTGCATGCAAAGTCACTAATATAGAGACTATGGGCTGAAGAAATTAACTGTGCAACATACATCCAAACCAGATCTCCTCATAGATCTGTCAAGGATAAGACCCCCTACGAGGCTTGGAGCAGCCTCAAACCGGAAGTGGCCCACTTTAGCATTTTTGGTTCACGTGCATGGGCCTGGATTCCCTCTGAAAAGAGGAAGGAACTTGATCCACAGAGCACTAAGTGCATTTTTGTTGGATACCCTGACGATGTGAAGGGATATCAGCTTATTGATCTTTCCTCGAACCGACTCATCATTGAGTCTAGTGTCCAATTCGAGGAAAGTGTCTCACATGTACCTCAACAGTCGCATGCAGACAACTTCACTCTTCCACCTGTCTAAGAAGATGAGCATGCACATGCTGACTCTTCTTCAGACAAGAGTTCTAATTCATAGGAATCAAATGATTCAGATTCAGAGTCAGTACAGTCAGATGCAGAGTCAGAGCATCCAGATGCAGTTGTAGAGCCAGAACAGAGGCCCAAGTGGGCACAAACTACTCTTTAGGATGCAGGGGATCTCGTTGGTGATCCAACCAATACTAGGAGGACTCGATCTGATTTCGAGGAGCCTCCTATTGCACTCACTGCCACCGACCCATTGCCTTCCAGGCATCTTTTCTTGGTTCAGTCTTCAGATCCACAATCTTATGGCGAGGCTGCTGGAAATCCCTTTTGAGAATCTTCCATGCAAGAGGAGTACAACTCCCTCCTCGAGAACCAGACTTGGGATTTGGTTCCCCTTCCTTCTGGGAGGAAACTTGTCAGATGTAGATGGGTCTACAGGACCAAGAGCGCAACAGATGGACAGATCAACAGATACAAAGCCAGGCTTGTCACCAAAGGCTTTCAACAAGTTCATGGTATTGACTATGATGAGACCTTCACTCCAGTAGTGAAGATGGATTCCATTCGATTGGCCCTTGCCATTGCGGCAGCCAAGGGATGGGAAGTCCATCAAATGGATTTGAAGAATGCATTTCTTCATAGTGATCTCTCTAAGGAGATCTACATGGAGAAGCCCAAGGATTTATGCAGGACTCATCTTTAGTCTGTCGACTGAAGAAGTCACTTTATGGCCTCAAGTAGGCTCCGAGGGCATGGTATGCCAAGATGGACTCCTACCTATTGTCACAGAACTTTTTACGTTGTAAATTAGACCCGAATGTATACATGCTCGGGATGACTAATTCACTTCTACTTTTAGTTTTGTATGTCGATGATTTGTTGATCATTGGTTGCTCGACTTTAGTGATTGCTGCAGTCAAGAGGATTCTTCATGACAGGTTTTTGATGATGGACATGGTTCTACTACACTTCTTCCTTGGACTTGAGATCAGTCAGGATGCATCAGGCATCAAACTGTCTCAAGCCAAGTATGCATGAGATCTCCTTGAGAGATTTCACATGACAGACTGCAAGTCTACTCCGACTCCTTTCCTATCAAAAGTCAAACTTGAGGATGGCGGGGAGACTCCACTGGTTGAAAACACACTATACAGACAACTAGTGGGGAGCTTGTTGTGTCTGACACACTCCAGACCAAACCTCTCATATGCAGTTGGCACAGTTTCCAGGTTCATGCAGGAGCTGCATGAGCTACATTAGAAAGGTGCAAAGTGTATCCTTCGATATGTATAGGGCACCATCACCTTTGGGATTCATTATGCATCAGAATCTACAATAGATCTCATTGGGTTTACTGATTCTGACTAGGCCGACGATAGCATTGATCGCAAGTACACATATGGTTACTCACTCAGTCTTGGTTCTAGGCCTATCTGTTGGTCGAGCAAGACGCAAGCTGCCATTGCTCTATGATTAGCTGAGGTAGAGTACAGAGGGGTAGTTAACATAACCATTCAGTCTATGTGGCTACAACATTTTCTCACTGAGTTGGGCATTCAATTTCATTTGTCGATCGTCATCTGGTGTGACAACCAAAGCACTCTCAAGTTCTGCAAAGATCCAGTTCATAGGTAGCGGATGAAGCACATCGAGAACCACATGCACTACATCCGGGACTTGGTACACGAGGGGATCATCGACTTACAGTTCTGTCCTTCAGCAGAACAGAAGACAAACATTTTCATCAAGAATTTCACTGAGCAGAAATTCCATTCTCTGTGAGGTCGTCTTGGAGTGAAGGACACAGTTGCCTAGCAACTGTAGTTCCTTTTTTACATACATTGTACCTTGAGGGGGGGGTTTCCCATGAGGTTTTCCCTCTTTCCTCACTTTATTTTCAGTGTATCTTTTGTACTTGGGTACCTAAAATAGCCTCGTTGTCGGGACCCAATATTTATTTTCACCATAATGATGTTCAGGGGGGGTGTTGGAGTTACTTCACACATGCCTAGGATTTCTTTTTCCTAAGGTTTTTATTTGTTCATTAGTCATAATTAGTCATTATCTAGTCTCCAATATTTTAGGAGAGAATATTCCACATGGAGAATATTCTCTTTTAGTTCACACTTCAGTTTGACTAGTTGAGTTGAGTTTAGATCATGTTGCATTGGGATCATCACCATGCAACATTGGGATCATCATCATGCTAATTCGACCTTGACTTGGTATCATCACCAAAGTGGCACATTATCCTTGATTCCTTGAGTTAACTCCTCACTACTTTTTGTTCAGTCAGTTAACTGAAGACTAGTTGACTAGTTAACTCAACTAGGTAGCAGTTCACTCCCGTAACTGCCTGAGAGACTAGAATAGGTGGCAGTTCACTCCCATAACTATTGGTGTGTGTCAAGATCACTCTAGACCACCACTATGGCGACTTATTTCACCTCAATTCAAACTCATTGAGTTATACAAAGTATATCATGTGTAAATTATTCATTATTCACAACGGTTAATGAAAATTCTTTGCATTCTTTCTCTCCTTGTTCTTCTTTTTCCAATTCTCTCTGCAAATGTGTGTATCATTGTTTAGCTAGATCTATTATGTGCAATTTCAACACACTTACATTCTGTAAGGTGATATATATAGTTGGATATATCTCTATTTATATTAAAGTGATCTTCAAATGAATATATTTCTCAGTTAGAACAGATCCTGCGCTTGATGTTTAACTCTAAGAAATATGTCATGTATGTCGGTGGGGGTTGCCTCAATGCTAGCCAGGAACTCTGAGAGTTTGTATATCATACAGTCATTCTAGTGGCCATTACTTTCATGCATTTGGGATCTTTTCCATCTTCTCATGAGAAAATCTTGGGGATGTTGGGCATGCACGGGACTTTTTATGCCAATTATACAATGAATAAAGCTGATCTGTTGATTGCTTTTGGTGTTTGATTTAATGATAGAGGGACTGATTTGCAACTTGCACTGCAAGGTATTAAGTCAGAACGTTAAAATGCATTGCATACCTAATTGTTGAACGAGCATAACGTGAAGTACAATTGAGACAAAGCGTGAGGAACTTAAGGACTGTTGTTTTGCAGATCTGGGGGTTGCTCATAGCATGCAATGCAACCAAGGTCATAGAGGGAAACCGATGTTCACTTTGGGTGGAAATCTTACAATTTGGCATACTGAGACAATGATTTTTTTTTTTTTTTCATAACATCTATATGTTCTTGGAATTTCTGATTAACGTGTTTTTGCAGGCATTGTATTTTAGGATCGACTGTTGTGTTTTATTACTGGTTGTCACAGAGATTTGTATGCCCTAATTATTCATGATTAGGAAGAAAAACAATTAAAAGCAATGGAGCATCTTGACTAATTTCTTGGGTAAATTTGACAAGCAGCATATTTAATATTCCAGGAATTTAGTGACAATTCTCATCAACTGGTTATTATGCGCATGGGAAGATTTGATACAGCCAAGACAAATAAATATGCAAGGGCAACAGGTATAAAAATGTAGTCTATTTCTTTGATTTGTTGCATTTGCACTTATTTCTGCATGATATATTCTTCGCAAATCTCACAAATTTTATGCCAGAATTTGTACTAAGATTTTCAGGTTCACAGTCGATCGCATTCCATGCTGCAGTGATTTTCAAGAATCACAAAATCATTAAATGAACACATGATTTGCTAGACATATTGAAGGAGATGTTACTCATCGAAAACATCATGACGTTTGCTGATACACAACAACCTTTTGCTGATACAAAGCAACATTTTGCTGATACAGAGCAACATTTTGCTGATACATGACAACATTTTGTTGATACACAAAAACATTTTGTTGTTACACAGAAACTTTTTGCGCATCTTGATGTTTGTTGTTACACAACGACCATGCTATGACACTATCCCATTTCTCCTTCAAAGCTGATTAGTCATCCTAGTGTTGAAGACATATTCCATTGCCTTATCCTTTATGACTTCACACATGCTTATCTTTCTGAGTTGCATACATCATTTCCTTTATCTTTTTCAGTTCATTTTTGCCTTCCCAATTTTCCTCCTAAATAAAACCAATTCCCTTTCCATGATTACATTTCCTAGCCATAAACCCTATTGCTACTAAGATCTTTACATCTATAGTCCTACCAATCTTTTTATAAAATCGCGTTGACTGATGTGGGATTCCTTAAGGCCCATCTTTCAACAGTCTTGCCCCATCGAACTCGACACATTATCTGGGATATAGACTAGATTTCATTTTGAGTACCTTGAGGCTTGCATGCCTTAATGGAAAGCTCTCTCGCTAGCAATCATGGGAATACATCAATGTCCCTTGATCGTTAGATCTTGCAAGTGGCTCGACATCAGCCCATCTATTCACACTTCAAAAGATGTACTCAGGTACCTTGACACTCATTGACATCATCGGTGAGTTTGACTCGCATTGGTTAACAACATTCATCAATGGCCGATAATCCAATGATTTCTCTTCATGCTCGACATCGACACATTCATTTGCATGATGAGAATTGTACCATCGGTTTTGTAGTGGGTGAAGACTATACACTTTTGCATGATCCCCTCAACAGTTGCAACAGTTTGATTTTAGATCTATGAGAGTAACACAATTCCATATTCTCTGCCTTCCACATTTCTCATGATTCAATAGTAGCAGTTCAGATTCCTTCACTTCCCATGATCCAGTTATAGTAGCAGCAACATTAGCAGTTCCATTTTCTGGATCTTGCAGCAGTGACACCTTCCATCTTCCATCAGTCACAGTCATATATTCTTTTCTCCAGCAGTTATAGCAGTTGTAGCTACAATGCTAGTCACATTTTCTTGATCCAGCAGCTGCAACAGCTACATCTACCTTTTGGGTAAGTGGAGGTATGTTCTTTTCTAAGATTTAATCACACAATTCTTTATATGTCGACTTGAATATTTGGAAAATTTCCTCGCCATGCTCTCTTTCCTTCCATGACCTACACTAAGTTGCATGAGGGCATGCAACCGATTTAGTTGGGGGGTGGGGGACTATTTCACGACATATTCATTACCATTATTCCATTTTACCATCTCATCATTCCATTGTATTGCATACCCTAGAAACATTCCTTGTTAAAAGGACATCATCAATAAAATCCATAGTTTGAATGCCAGAAGTTCTTAAGAAGATCCATGCATGGTTGCATGAGGACATGCAACAAGTTGAGTTGGGGGGCATGTTGGGCCTCGGAAATGTCACATTTATATCCTCTTTTTCCTTCACTATTCCTTACATTTCATCGTCCCATTAACCTTCCATCATACCATTTCCATAATGATACTTGGGTTTCTCCTTATTATTTTCCATTGTATTCATTTTAATATTATAAGTGAATATATTATTAAATCTTAGAAAAATGACATATTTTCATTATATATCAAGGTTGGATGAGTTTGATGATGTGTGCAGGCATATGTGAAAATTTAAACAAAGTCAAATATTACCACCTAGCCTCAAATTAGAATTTCATCTTCAAGCTTTGAATATTTGAAGAATATTTGGGACAATCATTCAAGAATATTCAAAGGAGAAGATCATGGAGATTTTGATAGGATATCTTATCCAAGATATGAGTGGAGGATTTGAAGGAATAAGTTGAGAGAATAGTGGATCTGTAATTATGACACT
>ML793230.1:139559-156286 GCA_009831015.1 Picea engelmannii
ACTAACCCACTACACACTAATACACTAACTCATTAATTTGTTGACCCACTAACCATGAATTCATTCACCACTAACCCACATATATATTATATATGTTAAATATAATTAAATATAAATTAATTTTATAAAATATATTAATTAAATATATATATATATATATATATATATATATATAATTCAAACAAACAAAAGACATGACTCGTGCCCACGCATCTCACACTCAATAAATTAGAGCACAGTCGACACACTCACGTGACAGAGAAGGAGGCCAAGAGGAGGGAAAGAGCTAGAGCACACTCAACACTGCACTCGCGTGACAGAGAAGATAATAGTTGGGCAAGAGAAGGAGGCCAAGAGGAGGGCAGGATCTAGGGAAAGAGGAGGCCAAGAAACAGAGAAGGAGTTGGGCAAGAGAAAGTTGAGGGATAGTGGCAGATAAGGAGGCCAAGATCCACATAAAATCCCGAGTGACAAAGAAAGAGAAGGATTCTGTCGAAAATGGTAATTTCATGGGCTTTGTCCCCAAACTCACAAGACTCCAATCGAGTTAGGGTTAGGGTTATCTCTTTTTTTTCTCCATGAAGATCCCTGCTCTTTTTTTTATCCATATTTCTTTGTAATGTCTACTAGTTTTTGTTTCTTCCTTCTTCCCAATGTAAAAATTGGGATGTGGGAATTTCTCCCCTACAATATGGAACAAGTTTCTACGAATAATTTGGGTGAACCTGAAATCTTCTTAAATTATAACTACCATACCTAGAATGGATTAACATTTGGCTCATATCATCTATCATGTCATTCTAACCCCTCTTTAGACATGAATATTTTAAATGGCCATTGGTTCTACAAAAATCCATCTGAAAGGGATGTTTATGTCGTCCATCAACTATATGGGCTCCATTCTGCCTGACACAATCTTAATGCCACCTGGGAGAACATCCCTAAGGTCTAATTCTATGAATTGTTTTCCCATAACTAGTGATGAGATTTCCATGCATTTTATTCTATCATCCATTGTAATATAATCCATTGACCTATTACTTATGTCATAGAAACTTGTTAATCCTATAGTTCCATGATGAAATAAGGTAGTTTAGCCAAAATAATGGTCAACTTTTCTTTAACTCTTAAAGTGTCAAATTTAGACTTCACCATAAACCTCTCCCAATATCATCCCTATACAATATTGTCTTGAATAAAAAGGTAAAACAACCTCTTTCCATCATATAAAACTTTAATACATACCATTACTTACTCTTCCATAGTTTTTCCATCCAGTAAATCAAGGTTTCTTTCCCCATTTTATTGGTTACAAAAATTTCTTATCAACGTTATTTTTGCATACACTAGTGGGGTGTTTTCATTAATACCTACTTAGTCTATTTCCACATCCATCCTCTCATTCCTTAACTTTACTATACTAGTCCTACTTTTTATCTTACTTTCCCTAATTTTATCAACTAAAGAGATGACCTTCCTCTATTTAGAGATCATTTTCGTTGTGCTTTCATTATCATCTACTACATTTCCTAAATTTTGGGAATAGGATGCATCCCACAATACCCCTACATACTCATTCAATAAATAAGGAACATATATTACCCCAAATAAACCAAGTGAATGAAGTGTAAGAGGGATTGACTTACCATAGCATGTATCCAGTGCTAGGAGATCCTTAATCACCTTTTAGGTACCACAATGTGGGATAGAAAATCCATATATCCATCAGTCATCCTTCCCATAAGCATATTAATCGTTTCCAATGACTTCCACACGTTTTACAAGCATAGATGCACACAAATTATGATGCTTTATGTTAGGGACCTAACCCCGCATGTAGGTAGAACAATATATTCAGATGTAATAAAGGTCAATGTTAATAAGGCCTTGCAATAAAGTAGAATAAGTTGAATGTAAGAAGACCTAATAGAATCTTCTGCTTCTAGAAGGATCTTCCTCTAGATGGTTCTTTTGATACACATATTTAGTATAAATAGGAGTCGAGGGTATGAGAACCCTAGCTTGGATATTATTGTAATAGAGCTCTTCTCGACTGGAGGTTTCCCCCTCGAAGAGGCCCGTGAACATTGCTCTCTGATTCAAAGTGTTCTTTTTGGTGTTATTTTGATATCATTTATGTGTTATTGTGGTGTTATACTATTATGCAGGGAAAAACCTGATGCAATATGCTTCTAGCAAGTGTCAAGTGTCTAACGAACTTAAGCCATGGAACCCCAGGCCCACCAAGGCATCCAAACCTAAAATATTATGCATATCTCTTCTTATATGGGAGGTGTTAGTACACGAGACATGTCTCTTCTTATATGGGAGGTGTTATAACACAAGACATGGATCCTGTAAGGATTCCTGAGACAGATCCCGTTAGACATTTAATCATTAGTCCACATCATATTCAACTATCATAGACTCGTACCTTTGTGGACTTGATGCATCCTACCATGGAGAAAAATGAGAGTGGATGTGGTTGTATTAATGTGTTCACTTGGTGTTCTCTCAATCTTATTTTCTTTAATACCCTTGTACGTACATGATTATTCCATGTGTCATTATATTGAGATTTTGAGATCTTGGACTCTTTATCATAACAACTCATTGTATCCTTAAATTCTCTTGGTTTCCCTATTCCTCATGCACACAAAAATCTAATGCAATATGCTTCTAGCAAGTTTCAAGTGTCTAACGAACTTAAGCCATGGAACCCCAGGTCCACCAAGGCATCCAAACCTAAAATATTATGCATTAGGCTTAAGTCTAGGTACCATGTTTCTAAGAAAGTTCTTTCATTGGAGATATTTGAAATGACAAAACTGCTCAATTCCTATGGATCTGAAGTATTATTAGAGCCTAGTGAAATCTTGTTTGTGTCCAATTCTCCAAAATACTTGGAATTGTTTTGATAAGGGTGTCTTCTAACTTAGATTTTAAAATGTGTAGTGGTCCCATGTGGCACACTCTAGAGACACCACTAGTCCTTCCAAGTTCATTCATGTTGATGTTGCATTTCCATGTGGTGGAATTTAATTGGACCTTGTGTTTAATGAGCCAACCATGTTTAAGGATTCTTGAGATAGATCTCGTTAAACATTTAATCATTATTCCACATCATATCCAACTATCATAGACTAGTACCTTTGTGGACTTGATGCATCCTACCATGGAGAAACATGAGAGTGGATGTGGTTGTATTCCTCATGCAAGAAAAAATCTGATGCAATATGCTTCTAGAAAGTGTCAAGTGTCTAACGAACTTAAGCCATGGAACCCCAGGCCCTCCAAGGCATCCAAACCTAAAATATTATGCATTCGGCTTAAGTCTAGGTACCATGTTTCTAAGAAAGTTCTTTCATTGGAAATATTTGAAATGATAAATCTGCTCAATTCCTATGGATCTGATAAATTGTTTTTATTTAGAACTGTGAATATGATGATGGACTACTAACTAACAACATGTGCACATGCAACTGAAGGTACAACCAAACAGGTACCTGTCATATATTTCTTTGTCGAGTGAGGAAATCTTAGGACAAATAGAAGCCAGAAATGTGACTACATCTAGTAGATATGATAAGAAAACAATGACGAAAGGTGAAAAAGTCAGAATAAAATTTTGTAGACGCATGAAATTCTTTCTTTCCGAAGGAGGATCATGCTCTTATGATGATGAGAGCATAAGAGACATAGATGTTCCACTCAGGTATAAGAATCTAGTGAAGCAATGGGTACCTAAGGAACTACCTCTTATAGATGTTGACTTCGTTGTCAACAATAGGACATATCGCATTGCACCATCCTCCTTGCATGGTTTGGGGCTATTTTCCATGGATGGAATAATTGTAAAATACAATACAATAATTGAATTGATGGACTATGTCGAACCGTGTTACAATTATAACGATTGGATGCGGCTGGTCCGGTACATGCGAAGTATGCAGAGATATGCACTCGCCACAAATTATATACAACTAATAAACAATATCATAGGGTTTATAAAAAACACACGATCTGGGACAACAAACAAACAACTAAATTGCATATTTGAGGGACGTGAAGAGAATCGAGTAGTCCTGTGCGCAATAAAAAAGATAGTTCTCGGGGAAGAGTTATTAGTGGATTACCATTTGAATTGAATAGACACATTGACTAATAGTGTGCAGGTTCTTATGCAACACCTCTTTAAGAAACCTCTACTTATTGCATTATATTTTTTTATTATCTTTAACATTGTTGTAAATATTATCGTTAACATTGTTTTTTTGTTATCATTGATAATTTTTTAAATATTTGGGGGTTCTAATTATATTATAATGTGGCAGGATGATTGTGGAAAAGGATCAGCCGCAGAACATGTAAATGATTATCAATTTCCACTTTCATTTTACATTGTTTTTATTATTTTCTTATATAATTTTATTGAAATAACATTGTTTTTGCTGAAATTATATGTAGTCAGCAGGCCATGTGGATCATGATTCCGTCGATGAGGAGGGGTTTTATTCTTGCGCTGATCCGATGCTCTCATTAAAAAAAAAGATCATTAAAGCTAACAAGTAACTATTTATCTTGTTAGATCGTCCAGAACAAACTTCAGATGTCAAAGAAAGGATTAAGCTCCTTATGTCACAACTTAACACATATAAGGTAATAACCATAATTTATTTATTTTTTTGTTTAATGCACTCATATGTTCAATTATGATACTTTGTTCTTTAACTTTTACATTATCTCATGAAAAAACATTTTCTTTTTTATAAAGGAATATTTGGAGCTTGTTTAGCACGGGGTTGGTAGTAGTGGCGCTATAGAGACGCTACAGAGTCTTGATGTGGGAATTCATACAGCTGCTAGAAAATTATTTACTTCTCCATCTTCCACACCTCATTTAGATAGGAGCAATGAAATGCATCGACAGGCATCCACACCTCGATCAGAGTCTAGAGAGGGTGGCAGAGATGAGGATCATAGTGATGTGGTTGAGATGGTTGCATTTCCTGGAGCTAGACGTGTGAAAAAAATGGGGACCCTTCCATGCACATTTTTGGTTGACGATAATGGACTTCCATTAAAACAATCAAGACTCCCAGGTAGTTTTAATTCATATTTTAATCGTTTAATGTTGTCCTCATACAAAAATCGTCTAGATTATTAATTTTAAATTAATGATCATATCTTTTTGTGTGTAGGAAACAACATTTTTTATAGTCATGTAGAGAGAAAGGCCTTGTCTATTTTTGGGGAAACCTTACGTATGAGGTGGAATTGCCAGAATTCCAACCTCAAAAAGGAACTCATGGATTATCTTGAAGGCCTCTTTGGTGTATACACGTTCAATACAAAAGTGGTCACATCTGCAGTGGGTGAATATTTAAAATATATCTGGGATGTTTATAGAAGAAGCTTGGAAAGATATCCTAGGTATGAGCGTCCTCCCTCAATTCCAGAGAGGGAGTGGAAGGCGATCATTGATGATTCAAAAGAGAAGATTTTGAGAAAATCAGGAGAACAAATAACGGGTACACCAAGGTAAATTACAATTTTTTGAATTCAATACTATCTTTATTTTTCTTTAGATCTAAATAAAAGTGTGGTTATATATAACATACATGAAAATTTTGATGATAGGTTGCCTGACACTTCAAAGGAAACCAAAGAAAGGATTTCCAAACATGGCCAACACAAGCTAGGAAAGGGCGTGTTGGGGGTGCAGGTATGAACGATTTATTCACCCTTTTTCCTACATCAATTTATCAATCTGGGTGCGTATCCTTTCAAGGCAATGCGCAAGTTATATGCAGGAGCAAGAGAACAATCCATTATGACCAAGGGTTCATGATTAAGATTCAAAACATTGTTGTGAAACTAGATCGATTACAACTTCAGAAAAGAAATCAAAAGAATTAAAATACTATAATAGCAAGCATAAACTAATGAATTATACACACAGAAAGATGTAGCACCTGATCAGAAGAGCGGGCCCAGCTCTCTGATCAGGGCTGCGTTAGTCACAGGGAAGATTAAAACAACAAAATATATGATACTTTATTAATCTGAAAAGGGGTATTACAATATCGATGGGGGAATCCCCCAGTTAGAGGAATAAACTGTCTTTTATACATGGAGAGGGAGAACAACCTCTTTCCCCAAAACATGGTAACCGTATCCCCAAAAATATACATTAGTTGGAATGACACCAATACCAAATAGACAAGATCAACAAGATGCCCAAGATTTCAAGGATCTGTGACTCCAGCTGCACGGCCTCCTTACGGCTGGTCGTTGCTGTGAATAGCGGATCTGCTGTGGGATGCTAAAGCCTTGGTTCCTGTTCTCTAGAAGTTGCGGTCAAACATTCATTTTAGTGTTGCAAATAGGAAAATCTCCGCGACTTTATTTCATTAATAAAATATTCCAATAGACAAGGCAAGGGTATTTACCTTACAGGTTTAGCATAGTAAACATAGGTAAATAAGTGAAAAAAAGTCAAAAAGGGTAATGGAAATGCAATAGAAAGATAGCCCGATTTGGTGCCCAACATCTCCCCCCAACTAGTCGTTTGCATGCCCTCATGTAGCTCGCTGCCTCCGCAGGTCTGGATTTCGCAGACTGTTGGCTTCTTGAAAATGGGCGAGATCATATTCTCTGGCCATCTCTATCCCTGGAACTTTAAAACCATTTGAAAGGAGGACTTCTTTCCACCAATCTTCCGAAACATTATACACTGGAGTGTAATCTTTTATCGGCAACCAAATAGTGGGAAACTGAAATTGGATTCCCATCCACCGGGCCCCACATGTTCGGAAACATGCCACATATCTGGGCACTTTGGGGAGCACACATGCAAAATTTGGTGCCCCAAAAGGTTCCCTGTTCCGGACAGCTGTAGGTGACATCATCCACCTTTTCTGACAGCAATCAAGGGCCTCATCTTGAAATGTGACTAATTGCCTGACACAAAGATCAAGGCACCAATTTTGTGTCCTCAACATTCTGTCTCTATTCCCCTCAATTCCCAAAAAGGTGTTGTGTTTAGTGAACATGGTGACTGACCTCTCATGTTCTCCTCTTACTATAAATGGCTTTGTAACCTGATTGGATTCAAATGTGTTAAAATCCTTCTGCCAACTGATCTGATTGAAAGTGTAAGAGGTGAGGGCCCTTAAATGAATGTCCCCCACATATGGGACTGGGTTGAATTCTCTATCCAGGCACAGCAGATACCCATGCAGGTAAAACTCACACATCAAATGTTGCATTGGCACGTCGTGGTTCCTCATTATTCGGAGGAATTGTACACCATCTTCTATTTTATAACTAATCTCATTTTTTATGCTCTCCATGCAGAATAAAAGAAAACGTTCATGTAAGAATAAAGAATAACAAGAAGCAGGGGGGCGACATGCCATCACCTCTTGCACCAAATTAAACATCTGCTCCTTATCAGTTTTTAGCTCTGCCACTTGCTTTTCCAGCTGCTCCATCTTGAGTTGTTTCTTCGTATGCCTTAATCTCATGATGTCTATACGCTCCACATATTAAAAAATGGTTGTGGAGGCTCGTTCCCGAGTTCTTCTGACCTCATTTTGATACTGAGTCGCAATAGATTTCAAACTCTGCACTTCGGCCATTAAGGCATACTCATGGTCTTCAAACAATCGCTCGACCGGTTCTGTTTGAGTAGCAACAAAGGTTGTGCCTACCTGGTTTGTCTGAGTCTTTACTTATACTCCTATGGCCTTGGAATTTCTAGCTTGCTGCTTGTATTTCTTCATCCGCTTATGCATTTTGTGTACCTACTTCCTTAGTTTCTTGACCTCCATATTAAGCCGCATTGTCTCTTTAAACTATAGTTGATATTTTTGTTTGACTGGGAGTCTTCGTTGTTCACATGGCTCTACCCATTCCTACCTAACCAAAATTCCTCAGTTTCAGCGGCTGGAGGTAAATCCCCCGGGATGGCTTCTGTTGTGATGACTGTCGGGTTTTCCTCCACTGCCTGTTCTTCTTCGATTATTTCTTCATTCATGACCTTCTCGCCTAGCTTTTCCATTGGCCCATTCGTCAGGACCGCCTCGCTTGGTCCCTCCTCTTCGCCAATGGCTACTTCCTCTTGTTGCACACTCACCGCAACCGGTGGTGCCTTTGCGAGATGCTCTCCTACTAATGTGTCTATTGGAATCCTTCCTGGTTCACCATCCTCAGGAACTTCTACCTCTTTTATTAACTTCAAAACTGGAGGAATGGAGAGATATTCTTTTGTGCACCGATGGGAACGAGTTAGCCTTGCTCCTCTTGGGATAAAGGAGAAAAAGGAGAACTAGCAGAGATCTTCAATGTTCAGGCTCGAGGTTGACGTTGGTTCTTTTGGGTCAGTGCCAACCTCACGCCCTAGTTCTCCCAACACTTCCTCAACGGGTTCCATGGCTTCCCTAGCTCTAAGCCCTTCTTGTTCTCGTTCCTCCTCTTCCATGGGTTCTATGGTCGGGGTGGCCACGACCTCTTCTTCATTCAGGTTATCCTCCTCCATCGGCTCTATGGTGGCAGGAGGTCCTTGTGGGGTACCCTCGGTCGCAATATCGACCAATTCACCCACTCTTGCTTGTTGTGGCCCTGCCTCTGTGGTTATCATACTGTCAAATTTATCTGCTAGTTCCACAGGCGAGGCTGGTTCTTGTGGGACAGCCTTGGCCATGGTACTAGTGGGCCTTTCTGTGTCAACTCCTACATCTTCCATTGGTTCCACAGTTTTGTCTTTCTCTTGGGGAGAATCCTCTTCTTCAAATTCTTCAGCTTCCATATCCATCTCTTCTGGTTCCTCCTGGTCAACATAATCATCTTCTCCTGCATTTTCCCCCTCCATGGCTTCTAGTTCATCTTCCCTAGTAGCCATAGTGGATGCTACTTCTTCCTCTGTGGAATCCCGAAACAGTTCCCACGGGATCGGGATTCGTCTGATGGCATTCATTATTAACAACTGAACCAGCCCATGTTGGGTGATGACTGCCAATACCTGTTACGGCCCCTAAGATGAGTGTGCCATTGGGTGAAGGCTTCTTAATAAGAAATAAGGCACATTCAGTGAGAAACCCTCTGCTTGGGGAAATCGCAGGTGAGTTAGTATTCGGAGATGGTGTTTGAATATGGTGGAGTATCTCCCTTCACAAGTCATATATTTCATGACGAACTCTACTACTTCTCCCCATGGATGCGGTAGTGAGTTTCGGTCGTATCCTTGACCCTTCTACATGATGTTTTCTCCTACCTGTAAAAAGGATTTGGGAAACTCTGGAAGGACAATCCTTCTTGAAAACCATCGTTGTCCATTTTGAGGGAGCCCACTGACTTCTGTAATTTCTTCCTCTGTCACAGGGATTTCAATTCCGCGGACCCGAGAGATTTCTTCTCCCAAGTTGAGTGCAAATTCTACTGCAATTTCTTCGCTCGACCCTCTCAACCTGTCAAAGTAAACATTCCAGCCTGCGTTCTCAAAGACGTGCCATACCTCCTAATTGTTCTGAATTCTTGTTGTATCTTCAGGTTCATGCAACACATATCGTCCACCCATTGTTGTAGAGGCAGGGTTAGCACGACGAATGCAGTTAACTAGCAGGGGAGAATGACAGGGCTTTAAACCATTGGCAACTGAAATAACGTCATGGTCGCTTTTGGGGACAACGAATGAAACAGTACTGGTATGTTTGAAAATGATGACATATTGTGGTGGTACTGTTGGATATTTCAGAGATTTAATGCAACATGTTGGGGAGGTGACTGATTACGACTCTGCGCGTACAAATATGCATTCCAACACATCAAAGTTATGATTACGAAGTACCAAAATCATTAGATTCTATTTGGTGAGGATCGTGTGTCATGATTTTTTTTTTGTGGCACGCCATCGTTTATTATGACAGTTCCCCCCCAACTTAATTATGGCCATCCACGACACGTTTTGATGTCTTTTTGGAATATTTTGATTAAATCCATAAAAGTCGATGGAGACGTACCTGGGGACCTACCTTATGGTGGAGGAACAACAGAATATCTGACGGAGTAATGACAACAGGGCGTAATAGCAGCAAGGAGTAATAGCAAAAATGAGTAACAACAACGATGGGGTACGACGACGATAGAGTAGTGGAAATTACGAAGTAACGGCACAGGCAGAGTAACAACAGTTGCGGAGTAACAACATTAGCAGAGTAACGACAATTGTGGAGTAACAGCACCGGCGGAGTAACAACAGTTGCAGAGTAACGACATTGGCGAAGTAACAACAATTGCGGAGTAACGGCACCAATAGAGTAACGACTGTTGCAGAGTAACAACATTGGCGAAGTAACGATAGTTGCGGAGTAACACCACCAGCGGAGTAACAACAGTTGCGAAGTAACGACACCAGCGGAGTAACAACAGTTGCAGAGTAACGGCATCGGCAAAGTAACGACAATTGCGGAGTAACAATAGTTACGGAGTAACAACATTTAGTGAAGTAACAACACTAATGGAGTAACAACACTGAGTGGAGTAACAACACACACCAGTGGAGTAACAACATTGAGTGTTACATTTCTCCTGGACATATTCCTTTGTTATTCCTGCAAAATACAAACAAGTAAGAAATAACAATATATATATATATATATTTTAAAACAGAGTGAGAGTGTCCTTCATTCCAACAACCAGTAAATCAGATGAATCAGAAAGGTGTTTGACAAAGTCATTTCTATAGGCTGGATGGTGGTATAGTTTTAGACAGTATTTGTTTACTAAGAACGAGGTATGATTCTCATATATTGTAATTAATCTAACCGTTCCATTGTCGAACACTACGTCCACTTGATATGGCCCCATTCAGTGAGTGCGAAGCTTGCCTTTGAAATCCTTAAATCGGGAGTCGTAAAGTAATGCCCAATCTCCCACATGAAATACCTTGCTTTTGATAAATTTATCATGCCATTTCATTCTCTACTATTGAACAACAGTGGTCTTTTGGACAGCTACTGACTGAATCTCGTCCAACTCATTCAACTATTCCAGTTAGTGTTTCTATGCTTCTGATAGGTCTAGGCCTACTTCTAGAGCTTTTCTGAGTGTACTGATCTCAAATTCCACCAGAAACAAGGGGAGTTTCCCATAGGCTAATTCAAATGGAGAAAACATAGTTGTGTTCCTCCATGTTGTTCTGTATGCCCATAAAGCTTCTGGAAGTTTCTGTGCCCAGTCCCGGCGATGACTTGCTACTATCTTTGTCAAGATATTTTCCAATACCTTGTTTGTGCTTTCTACTTGTCCATTCGCCTGGGGGTGATAGGGGGTTTTCACTCTATGTTTGACCCCATATTTCTACATCAGCTTTCCTATCATGTGAGATGTGAACTGTGATCCTCCATCCGATACAATTTCCCTTGGAGTACCGTATCGGGCAAAGATTTCTTCAAAAAGAAAGTCTGCCACTACTTGCTCTGTTGCTCTTGTGATCGCTCTGGCTTCCACCCATTTAGTTACATAATCAGTGTAGACTAGGATGTAAGCTTTCTGATGATAAGGTGGGTTGAAGGGTCCAACGGAATCAATGACCCATTTCTCAAACGGTTCAAGGACTATCTGGGGTTGTAGAGGCATTTCATCTACTTTCCTAGGTTGTCCCATCTGTTGGCAGCTATCACACCTTCGGACATAATCCTGAGCATCATGAAAGATGGAGGGCCAGTAATATCCCATTTGCAGCACTTTGTGACCTATTCTTTTATCTGCAAAATGTCCTCCATAGGGTCCATCATGTGTAGCCTTCAGTATCTCATAGATATCATCTTCTTCCACACAATGCCGAATCTGTTGGTCAACCCCTATATGAAAGATATATCCTGCCATCCATGAATATCGGGTACTCTGGTGAATAATCTTCCTTTGCTCCTTATATGACAGATGACGAGGCACCTTCCCTGTAGAAAGATAATTAGCAATATCTGCATACCACGGAGTGTTAGCAGATACTGTAAAAAGATGCTCATCTGGAAAATTATCTTCAATTGGTGTATTCTTACCATCATGTTCTATCCTAGATAAGAAATCTGCAACCACATTGTCCTTCCCTGGTTTATCTACTATAGTAATATCAAATTCCTATAGTATCAAAAGCCATCTTGTGATACGACCAAGGGTAATAGGTTTATTCATTAAATACCTGATAGCTGCATGATCAATATGCACAAAGGTAGGATACCTGGTAATGTAGTGTCGGAATTTGTTGATGGCATAAATGAAAACAAGGAACTCTTTCTCAGTCATTGTGTAGTTTAATTCAACAGGAGCCAAATTCTTACTAACATAGTAAACTGTGTATGGTGCTCTATCCTCTTTCTGTCCTAATACTGCACCAATCGCTATCTGGGAAGCATCCATATGAATATGGAAAGGTAGTTCCTAGTCTGGCCCTCTAAGGATCGGAGTAATACAGACCAATTCCTTGAGTCTTGTAAAGGCTGCATCACAGTCCTCTGTCCACACAAAATATGAATCTTTTGTTAGCAATTGAAAAAGTGGATGTGCTACTTTAGCAAAATTTTCTATAAAACGCCTGTAATAACCAACACAACCAATAAAGTTGTGTACCTGTGTGGGCGTTTTGGGTGTTGGGAAATGAAGAATTACCTTTAACTTTGTTGGGTCCATCCGGATTCCTTCAACTGAGAGAAAATGTCCCAGAACAATTCCCTCTTCCATCATCATATGGCATTTTACCGTACTCATAGAGACACGCGCTTGTATACACCTTTCAAGAAATTTTTCTAAATTTTTCAGCCCTTCAAGAAATGAATCCCCATATGGAGTAAAGTCATCCATGTAATTTCAACACTGTCATCTATCAAATCAGAGAAGATTCCCAAAATTTCCCTTTGGAACGTTGCAGGAGCATTACACAGGCCAAAAGGAAGGACCCGATATGCGAATGTTCCCCAGGGGCATGTGAAAGTGGTTTTGTCCTGATCTTCAAGAGCTATCTGGATCTGGTTATACCCACTAAACCCATCTAGAAAAGAAAAAAACTTTTTTCCAGCCAATGTGTCCAAAACTTGATCAATAAATGGCAAAGGAAAATGATCTTTCTGCGTTGCCTTATTTAATTCTTGATAATCCATGCATATCTGCCATTTACCATTTTTCTTGGGGACCATTACTAATGGGGAGACCCATTGGCTATCTGAGATGGGGTAAATAAAACCTACGTCCAACAATTTATGAAGTTCTTCTTTCACAACATTTTTTAATGCGGGGTTCATCCTTCTCTGAGGTTGTTTCACAGGACAACAATCCTCCTTAATGTATATATGATGGGTACATAAATTAGTAGGAATCCCCTTCATATCTGAATAATCCCAGGTGAAGGCTTCTTTGTATTTTCGAAGGATATCCACGAGTTTCTCCTTCTAGGATTCTGACAGGTTTGGATTAATATTCAGGGTTTTTCCTGGTTCTAATTCTATTGGGACACTTTCACTAGGTGTATCAACAGGTAGCTCCTCTAATCCTTCTGTTGTTTCAATTGTTTCCTGAGTTTCACAGCTTAGGATAGATTCTAGGATTTGTTGATTTGTTTCAGAAATGAAGCAAGGATCATCCATAAAGGAGGTGATTACATCATCTCCTGATTCCATTTTCAACTGAAGGGCTTGTCCAATAGTGAGGACTGGTCTCGATTCCTCATTTTCCATTTCAAGCTCTTTCCTAGATAAAAATTTCTTGCCACCTATTGGTTTTATGGATGGTTTTGGTTCTACAGGTGGGTATAACACTAAGTTCTTAATGTTTTGCCCATTTGAAATAACCATGTGCCCTGATCGACACCCAATGTAAGCATCTACAGTAGCCAGCCATGGTCTACCCAAAATCAAAGGATGGTCGCCCACCGAAGATTGCGTCTGTAAGACCAGGAAATCTATGGGATAGTGCCATGAATCCACTGAAATTGTTACATCTTCCAAATTTTCTACAGGTTTGACTATAGATCGGTCTGCCAATTCCAATACTGTAGGTGTATGTTTCAAGTTACTAAGACCTAATGCATGCATGGTTTCAGTGGTGATAATGTTGATGGCAGCACCCAGGTCTACCAGCACATTCGGAATTTGTACCCCATTAATTTGTACTGACAGAATTGGGTTCCTCAAATCTCCATACTTTTCAGGCATTGAATTTACCATCATGAAATCTGATAATTTTCCCATAACATGAATGGTAAGGGGTTCTTTGGATTTCTTTCCAGGTTTCTTTGAACAATATTCCCTAAGAGTCTTTGCATATATTGGCACATCCTTCATAGCTTGTAACAAGGGAATTTTAACAAATAAATTCTGTAATTCCCCTAATAAATCAAATTCATCTCGAGGGTTTGATTTACTCAAAGTTAGTCTCTCTGGGTAAGGTGGTTCAGATTGATGTTGTTTTACAGGAGGCGCCTGGTTTCTATCAGTTTGTTTTGGCTCTTTATTAATTGGTTTTGATTCCTTACCTTCACTATCGAGTTGTTCAATGGTAACTGGAGGAGGTTGAACATTAATTGTCTGCCCTGATCGTAGATTCATTTCATACAACTCTGTAGTGGAAATGTTAGATGAAGGTAGGTTAATAATGTCAGCTTGATGAGCTCCCTTATTATTAGGATTCGGATCGGGTTGGATTGGAAGTTGAGGATGGGCAGGTTGATTACCCAGAGGTATATTAGAGGGCAGTTGGAGTTTCTGCTATGGCATCGGCTAAGGAAACTTCCCAGGAGGGGATCCTCGCCAAGTTGGAGCCCATGGGGAGCTCGAACTGGCTTGAGGGTTCCACTGCTGCCAAGGTGGAAGATGGTATTGCGGCCACATGGAAGGATAGGGCATGGACTGAGGATTCATATTAACATTATTGAAATACTGAGATGGATCTGAGTACATACCTTGATTTCCCATCGGTGGTCGAGGCTTCCATGGCTTTCTAGACCCCATGAGGTACAGTTGCTCCATGTCTTTCCCCGTCCCTTGAAATACTTCTTTCAGGCCTGGTAGGGAGGGGCATGAGATTGTTGCATGATTTAGCTCGTAGATTGCACATTCCTCTATGGAGTTTAGTGGACATTCCCTCTCTAGATGCTTCTTTCTACACTTCATGTAGAATATCGCCATGGTCCTGTCCAATTCCAGTTGCTTCTGTTTTACTTGCAATGTATCCATCTGTGCCGACAGGGTGCTAAGGATATCCGTTCTCAAATTCTCTAGCAAGTTCTTGATTTCTGCTTTCGTAACACATCTGCCAGACCCTTTTGTTGAGCGAATCCCTTGTTTGTTTCTTGCAAGCCCTCTCGACCACTGAATGCATAATTCGCAAATACCTTCGAATCTTTCCTTAGATATGTCTCCCTTTCCCACAATGTTCAATAGTTCCATCGAGTCCTCACAGAAAGATCGAAGGAGGATAATTTTTAAAATTTCCTTATCCAGGTCAGAGTGACCTGACCTCTGTAAGGTGTACTTGAATTGTTCGACACAATCTTCCAAACTCTCGTCTTCTTTTTGTGTAAACTTGAAAAGTTCCTCCTTAATGTTCTGGGATTTATAGTAATCCTGGTATTTTTCTAGAAAAGTTGTCCGCATATCATCCCATGTGGAAATAGAGCTTCCTCCAAGGTCCATGAACCATCGCACAGCCGTTCCTTTTAATGTAGAAGGAGAAATTTTTAACTTTTGGGCCTCCATCGTGTAGTCATACCCCTGGCACACTATGTCAAACTCGAATAGAAATGTGTCAGGATCTTCTGAAACAAGCCCATGAAAGTTTGGTAAGGCTGCTAATGGAATAGGCTTTGTGGGCGCACCATCTCCCAAATCCCCGATTGGAAACTCGATAGTGGAGGTTGTGGGAGCCATAAATATCTTCCAATAACTGTTGGGTATTTCAACATGCTCTTTAGAAGATGGGTGAGGCTTCCTTACTACTCGAATCTGAGTTGCTTTAGCAGCACTTCCCTGGTCCCTTGGTGATGCAAATACTCCTTCATTCCCTTCTCCTACATCCTGATGACTTGATCCCTCGGCTACAACCTCCTCTCTCTTACTGGAGTGGTCTGACTCTGTCGAGGTTCTTCTTGCGAACTCTTCCCCCTCTATTATCAGCATTAGATTTCCCTGGTCAGGTATACTAGTAGATGTTTTTTCAACTACTGGATGGACCTATTGTGTCATATCACCAAAGAATGTTGTAGACAGCACTGGTTGATCTATTGATTGTCCCTCGGACTTCACTCTTCGTGCCCTTGGTCTCACGGCTACACGAGAGGATGTTTTTTCTTTAGCCTTTGCTATAATATGTTGGATGTAGGTCTTTCTTCCCAAATTTGGTCCTCCCATCTTTGGGGCTCTCCCTCTGCCTCTCTTATTCAGTTCTTTGTTCATACAAATGTTGGTATGATGGAAGGTCTTGGTATGAACCTACAATGCTTTAGTCTTGAAGTAAGGTGTCAAAGGGCCATTCCTTCCCCAAGACGAAAGAACTTACAGAAAGAAAGGCAGCTAAAAACAAGATTCTAAGGTTTAGGGCCCGGAGTAAGGCGTCAAAGGACTCCTCCCTCCCCAGGACAAGAACCAGGAAAAAACACACACCGTGAGAAGACCTAATACTTCCAAAATCTGAAGCAGGGCATCAAAAGACTCCTCCCTCCCCAGGGTAAAAGCGTG